>MEJB01000018.1:4878258-4900533 GCA_001752375.1 Rhazya stricta | reverse complement strand
TAAGGCTGAGAAAGAATCTCTGGTTTTCTAACTTGCTATGGTTCTCGATGGCTGCCTTGAACCGGAAATTCCACCGCTTCCTTTTTTTTTTTTTTTTTTTTTTTGGGGGAGGAATATGGGTAAAAGGCCTACCAAAACAAAACTTTATCTAAAAGGCCATTGACCAAAATAAGGGAATAAGTAGCCCAATAATTTGTATTAATTTGCAATTATGTGGAGAATTGACGGAAACCGTTTGCTCTGAGCAGCTTTTCGGTGTCAAGAACCCTCAAAATCTCATCCACTCTCTCATAGACTATGGAGAAAATTCCCGCTGCTTGTGCTATGGACTGGAGTATTCAGCTTGAGAAAGGACTTCGTTCTAAGAAGCCCGGAAAATCTGTCGAAGAAATCTTGAAATTTGGGCAGAGACTCAAGTGGTGGAACAGAAAGCCAATAGTTGGAATGGTTGAGTACCAAGTATTTGATTTAATTCCCGGGGAGGATAAGCTATTCGCAAATACCATTTTGCTTCGCCTTGTAGATATATTTAGGTTGGGGACCAAAGAAATCAAAACATGTGTTGTGAAGGTATTTTTAGAAGAATTGAAGAGCCGGAGGAAAAGGGATGACGGTAGCAAAAATAGAGGTGGGARTATCTTGGACAAGCTAGATAATAAGCTAGAGCTTTTGAAGAAGGTTAAAATAGTCTTTGACAATGGAGATGTTGAAGAAAGAGGACTAGCATTGATTCTCTTTGGTTGCTGGGCTAATTTTGCTAAAGACAGCGCTGATATACGCTATGCTGTGCTTTCTTGTTTAACGTCTGGCCACATTCATGAAGTAAAAGCTTCTTTGTTTGCCGCTGGATGTTTTTCAGAGATGGCAGATGACTTTGCTTTTGTTTTGTTGGAAATATTTTTCAATGTCCTTATATCATCTCAAACTCCATTGGCTTTCAAGTTAGCCATTGGTAGAGCTTTTTCAAACTTGTCGTCCTCATTTTCAGTAGCTAATGAAGCATATATGGCAGGTTTAAAGCTGGTCATGGATTCATCTGAAGAACAATTTACCAATGTAATGCTGGTTTCACTCACAAAAGTKACTTCTAAGTGGTCTCTATTGGTTTCCAGACAGGTAGATTTGCTTTTTCAATTTCTGGCAGAGGATAGAGCTTTGCGTATTCGATCCACGGCACTAAAATGCCTCCATTTTGCTTTAGCAGGACGACTTTGCTCTTGTCCTGCAACCACAGACAGGATCCAGAATTTGTTCCATATACTACGTGAATCCCCAGCTTTACATTGTGAAGCTGTAAAAGTCTTACATAAGGTTCTCGAGCATAGCATACCCAGTTCTCCTACCTCAGAGATAGGTGAGGTTGTCCCCATGGTGTTGGCATGGACTGAAATAACAATTCAATGTCCAATCATGTCTAACAGATTACTAGCTTTCCGTTCAATTGTAGATGTTTCTGGACATCTGTTGGGAAAAGCTAAAGATTCCACTATTGCATKTCAAGTAATTTCAGTAATTATGGATAGGATTTGTGTGCTGATAAACTCAAAGCAGCTTGATGCAAAGATCGAGCAAGAAGTTACAACCTTGCTCAAACTCCTACTTMATTTGGTCGAGAGACAGATGGAGGTTAGTAGTTTCGTGCTGGATAAATTCTGTGCATTTGTGGTGTATTTGGGGAATATACTTTACCAGAACTCAAGTATAAGTAAAGAAAGTACTCTCAATAATGAAAGCTTCACTTTTGGTAATGAAAACTTGGTTAGAGTGCTCCTGAAATCTTCACTGTATCTAAGCAAAGTCACGATTGCTTATGTAGAAAAAACAGAATCAGTTGATGACGTTACCAGTCAAGTCCTTAGTTCTTTGAAGCATTTGGTAGAACATATGCACAAGCCTCTCCTATTTGATTCATACACATCAAGGAGCTACTTGCTTCTCCTACAGTCTGACAGCATCTATGGTTAYGTGTCCCGAGTTATGAAACAAGGAAATTCTGGTACTAATACTAGTCCACTTTGTGGTGATTCTTTTCCCAACCATGAATTTCTTAGCCTTAGATGTGCAAAGAAAATTTCTGAATCAAGAGATTACTGGTCTTCTTATAGAGCTGCAAAATATGCCGCCTGTCAGGGATCATGGTCAACAGCTGCTTTCATATTTGAGGAACTCAGTTCTAAGGTTCAGTCTGACTCCTGTTCTTGGTGGTTAAAATCCTTGACTCTGTTATCGCRTACTGAAAGTCAAATCCAATTTTTAGGCCTTCATCTGTCAAAAGACCATTTGTGTGGAGAAGGCATTGGGAGCAAATTCAATTTGTCTAACCATGCTGAAAGTGTTATGGAGCTCCAGAATACTATTCATCTCGCAAAAGAAATGCTTGTCTCCTCTGTTAATGGAGTTGATTTTACTTTCCAAAAATGGATTTTGGCTCTTCGAGTGAAGGCCCTGGAGGCAGTGTTGGATATCACTAGGCTCTTGAGTACAGCTTCATCTATAAAAGATAGCAGCAACAATTTGGTCTATTCCTCTAGGCAGATATCGTACCAATTGACAAAGATTGCGTACGAATTTGATTTATTGACAACATCTTTCATCGGCATGGATAAAAGAAGTGCAATGATCATATCTGCTCTTGCAATGAGTTGTTCATTGTTAGCCTTTAGCACTACTTTTGCATTGTCCATCCCATCATATGCTTCACAAAAAATGGGTAATAGTGGTTCAGATAGTTCCGGGAATCAATTTTATGTGGAACTAATACAAAATTTACTTGGCCGGTTGTGGTGTTTAGATTCTGAAAGCAGTGAATCTCTCCAGATGCTTCTGAAGGTTTATCAGAATCCTAGCAGCTGTTTTTCAATTGAGCGCTGGAATCGAGCTGCAGAAGTTTCTTGTGAAAAAAGAATTATTGTTAAACTTTGTAGGTATTCTGTCTTGGAAATTGTTGGTATGCAGAACAAGGCAACAAAATTGTGCAATGCCGGGAGTATACCACGAATATCAGGTGATGGTTTACAATTGTTGTTGAGCATCATTTCAAAATGGATGCAGATCCCTTTGAGGTGTCCCAATAACTTTTTCCAGGTAAAGGCATTTTTTTCATCAGAGTTGTTTGCTATGAATGAAAATGGAGAAAATGTAGACAGGAAATCTGTCCCATCAGGTAGCGATCTCCGGTTAAATCTTTGCCTTCAATTGAAAAACATGCCACCTTCCCTGCCGTTCCGGTTATCCAAGTTGTATTGCATCCTTAGTTGTACAATGTTGGGCCCCAGTGGAGAGATTAAAGATCAATTCTCGTCAAATAAGGTAGACCAGAGAATTGATCATATCTTAGAATTGAATGTAAAGCTATTACGATATGTGACAGGATCTGCTCAGACGCCTAACATACTCATAAATGATATCGGTAATCGTTGGACCCACGACAACTATGTCTGCTTTCATTCTAATGACAGAGGCCAAGGCTTTTCATCTTGCTTGCTTGACATCTCTRCTTTTCCTGCTGGTGTTTACCAAATGAAATGGCATAGCTGCTGCATAGACAGTGAAGGTTCTTATTGGAGCATCCTTCCTCAGAATTCTGGCCCCATCTTCAGCATTGTTAAATCTTAAACTTCAAGATTGCTTGTTTGCAAGTATGCCGGGAACTGATTGACTGCCAAAACTTGTGAGAGAACCAATAGCTTTTCTTGTCGATCTGGTTGCTTTAATAGACCAGAAATGCTGGAATGAATGTAGAGGATGAAGCTGAAAGTGATTTGAACGACAAAACAGACAGAATTAAGGATCATAATTTGTTGAGTAGGAAATTGTTGCTGAAGGGTCTTTCGCAAGTATCTCAACCTGTATAATTTGTCATAAAAACCATCATACATATCAAATCTAATGCACAATTTTGAGGTATCCCTCTTACAAGTTATCCTGGTGATGACCATATTCCAAGGTGCTGATAATGATGTTCTCTGGCTTCAAAGAGACTTCGATATATATGTTGTTAATTTCTTTGATACAGMAAACCCGAGCTATCAGCTTTATTTGTTAGCCATGTTTCATTTGTGTGGAGTAGTAAGTTAGAATGACGGGAGAGCAAAGAAGCATTGTCTTTTAGATTTTCTCTAATACAGTTTGTTCTATGGTGATATATCTCTTTTCTGGAGTTCGACAATTTCTGTTTTGTATTTCAGGCCTGTGATGTGTTGTCAAAACCACGCTGGTATACCTGCCTGAAATAAATTGTTAGAGGTTAGTCATTATACACCCATTCATCTAAGCTTTTCTTGAATCTTAAGCTGCATTCTGGTTTTCTTGTCAACATGTTTAGAGTCCCACAAGTTGGACATGGTGTGCAATTAGATAGAATCCAATCCTGCTTAAAGGGGCTTTTCAATATTAGCCTGAGTTGTGAGAATTTGTATGATTATTTGGTAACTAATCCATATTCCTTTAAGCAAAGGATTTGATGTTGGACACTTTTTTGCTAGTGGAAGGGACTCGGAAGTTCAGTGTTTCCCTGCAGAATCAGAAGCAAGAAACGCGAAAAGGCATTCGCCATATGCAAACCCTTTTGGGTTGGGAACCAGGGCGAGGTCAGAGAATTAAATTGAAGTCCTATTAATCTTGTTGTATTGTAATGACAAAGGACAAAGGACAAAGGCAAATTCTGTAAATGTTGTTGGATTGCAAGAATTCTTTTCTTTATGTGCACAACGTCCCGCAACCGGCGCTACTCATACAGAGAGAGAAAGAGCATAGGTAGCAGGAGAAGTAACGCGTATGACTATGACTATTTTACAACCTAATTTCCGGTTTTAAAGGATTCGTATCCGACAAGCAAAATGGCCATTATTACAACTTATAATTATTTTGACAAGAAATATGGGTTAAAATTAGCATAATACCTTAAGCAACCCCATGATATTTGAAGCAGATGCACAAGAGTCAAATTTGAACGGTTCGAGCACATATGAATATCCTCCTCTGTATAAATTGTCTCCACAAAAGGCCATTTAAGCATCCAGGATCATGGTAAATGTTTGAATGCATTACATCCTATAGCCAAAAAATGGGATGAACTCTTACCATAATGAGATTCCCTTTGCAATATTCTTTGTTTCCTAATGACTGGCAATGTACAAAAGTATAGTATCCTCTGTCGCAACTCCACAAGCAACATCTTCATTCAAGTAGGCTGCCACTCTGGCTCCAATGGTAGAAGGCAAATGGTACAAGGGAGTCCAGGTTTCAGGGATTTTGAGGTTCCAAGATGTAATTGAACGCGAGTTGAATACCTTAAGGCTGTAGCTTGCTAGAAATGCAGTATTTGAGATTTGTGGTCAATGCCATTGAAAATGAAAGTTCCAGTCATCGGCACAAATTGTCCCGTGATAAGCTGCAGTTAGGACAAGGATAGTAACAGAAAGAATTTATCTTCGGTCATGGTCCAGCTGTAAATTACCACACCAGTGGCTAGGAAATTCAATACAAATAAGTTTCAGATAAATGAGTTTAAATATACTGACTTTGATCACTTCTTGCGATGCGATTCCCCCAATAAAGGCAGCAACAGCGTGGAGTTCTGCAGCACCATATCTAACCATCTCATTCACAAGATCCTCTATCAAGGTTGAACCATTGCAGCCCAAGTCATTAAGTAGGCTGACAGCAATGGTTTTCAACCTTGATATATCCTCGTCCAACCCACTGCCAAACATTACTAAGATGTTACCACTCTCAGCTTGTGATACTATTGATATGAAAAAATAATTCATAAACTATTGATGCATCAGGCTATACCCATCAAATTGCCCAGGGAAAGTATTGTAGTTTGCAGCAAAGCGATCTGCAGCTCGGAGAAGAACATAAAATCCCACAGCAAAACTGTAACAAAAATTTTGCAGAAAATTAATCAGTAACTATGCAAAGTGGAATCTGCCAAGCATAATATCTAACTATTTGCAAGGTGCTCCAGAAACGAACAGTATCAATATTTTAAACCCACGAGACATAGACAATACATGAATACTCATATTCACACTTATATCATCCATTGACAGGATTCCAGGATGAAGATCATCAAACACAGAATACCACTGTAAAATGCTTAAGTATACCTGTACTCTTCATCAGTTAGAAGCTTCTGTATCTCTGCATGGGCTGGTGTGTTGAATTCATCCTCAATGGGTTGATACCTACAGATCTGAAAGATGAAAAGATGACTCAAGTATCAACGAAATTGTGTCTGGTGGACTAAAGGTTCAACTACACAATTTCAACCAGTACCATTTCACTAACATGCAAAGACATTGCCCACCAATTGATAAATGATAACAGGCACGAAATATACCAACAACACTGCAAACAGACAACAAAAGAGAAGACACAACCGAGCTTATAGAATAGAGTAATTTGGAGCTCTTCATTTCCCAAATCAAGACAGAAAGCTGGAAACTGAAAACATATTTCAGACAACTACCTAAGAATGTAGTTATCAGAGACCAATCCATGAATCTATTCGACAGGATAAGCCGAAAGATCAAGCTATAAACCAAAAGCTTCCTTCGGTAGTGACAAGAATGACATGATCATTCCTTTTCAATCCCTCATAGCAGATCCTACCAAACAAGGAAACTGGACTATTTGCTAGAAGTCAAATTAACATTTGAAAATTGAAAGGAACTTACACGGAGCTTTCTTGCATTCTTGCAGAAGTTTTTTATGTTTGCCTTGGTGATGCTGTACGGATCCCTACCAATTCTTTTTAGTATATCCCTCACCCGTCGCTCCATGACCAGAAAATCTGCCTCAGCCTTTGCTTGATAAATCCTCTGTAAATTTACATATAACCTACAATAATGTAGGCAAAAGTCAATAAGATCAGTAAGTTAAAATCATCATAGAAATTATAAAATAAATATCATGTTGTTCCTGAAGAAATGCTTGTGACTAACTCTGTGGATGATGCCATATCTGGTATTGATCCCTCAAGAGGTGTCTCCCCATCACCTTCATTAGCTATGAACTCCTATATTAGGCGAGAGAAAATGTGTCATTAAGGAAGTTATAACGAAAAGGTCATGTCTACACGAAACAGGTAAATAAGATGCATTCTAAAAGGGTAAATACTGTCGATTGACCCTAAACTTTCCTCCTCTTTTTTTTTTTTTTAAATTTTATTTTAGTTTTTGCCCTTCACCTTTAAAACAAGAAGTATGTGCCCTTCAATTTTAGAAATTCATCAAAATTTGCCTTCCGTAAAAGGTGCCCCTTAAACCCTAATGAAAAAGGGCATTTCAATCAATTTATCCACATATTTTAATAATATTTTTTAATCACTTCCCTTTTCCATTTTATTTTGTTTTTCTATTTCCCTATCTTCTTCGCCCTTCCTCCTCCCCCAACAGACAGGCATTGTCTACCACTGCCATCTCTTCTTCCTTTCCTTCTCCTCCTCCTTTTTCCCCTCTACCTATCTTCCTCTCTTCAAGGTCAGAATTGAGAAGATTATAGGAATTCTTGGCAGTTTCAAGGAAATGCAGATGGATGCTATGGTGAAAAAAGAAATGCCAATGGAGTTTATGGGAGGAAACAGAGGATCGAAATCAGCAGGGCCCAGCTGGGAGAGATCTTGTCTTTGAGGATAATATCTCTCTCAGCAACTTTAGAAAGGGGTTCCAGCAACATGGGGATTCTGTACTGAGGTTTTATCTTCTATGATTGTTTTTCAGTATTCATCAACATATGCCAGTGCAAACAACCTCGTAATGTTTTTAGTTTTCAAGTATCCTATTGTTAAGTGATATGTTCCCTTCCTCTGTTTTCCAGGTTTTTTCCAATTTTTTTAACCAGAAAAATATTGATTTTTCTCTGACATTGTCCTCTTTTTCCTTCTACACATATGATACCTCTCATGCTCATCTATGGCAACAGAGAACTCAGGCCTGGTAGTTGGTAACAAAAAGTTTAAGATTTCAGCGGCAGCAAATCGTGTTCCATTTTAACGATGTTTTGAAGGTGGGTTTCTCAGAAAGACCATCTCCAATCCATTTTGCTGGCCTATTAACTTTCATTTGCAAGGGTGATGGAGGTGAGTTACAGGATAGGAGGAAGAGAGGTAGAGGGGAAGGAGGAGAGGAAGAAGGGATGGTAGGAGGGGTCAGTGGCTGTTGGYTGGGGGAGAAGGAGGAAGGGAGAAGAAGGAAAAGGGAAAAATAACAACAATAATAAAATGGAAAAAGGAAGTGATCAGGAAATATATTATTAAACTACATGTGGATTAAGGGGTGCCCCTCTTCTGTTAAGGTTTAATGGAAATTTCTGATGGAAGTGAAAATTTTGATGAATTTTCAAAATTAGAGGGTACATACTTCGTTTTTTTAAAGGTGGAGGGAGAAAAACAAAAATGGAGAAAAGGTTAGAGTCAATCAGTATTTACCCTTCCAAAATCATGACCCAGCTAAAGATTAAGTTCCGATATGTTAAAGAAAGTGCACGTGGAATAGAATTTGCATCCAGTTACCTTTAGTGCTGCCACCATCACCCAATAGTCTGATGAACCTGAATCAACTTCACTACTGCTATCATTGATTATCAACTGTAACTCTGAACCTAGGATGCCAAAAAAGAGAAAGTAACTACACTATCCTAGAAGAAAATTCACCAATCATGGCAACAGTACCAGAAGTAAAACCAATGGTTAAAATTGATCTATAACCTTCTTGAAACAATTAAATTTGAAGGCTGGTGCAGTAATTACTGCAAATCAATACAAAATTAATGTACTCAGATACAAAGAGTTAAATTTCCAGAATTTAAGATAAGTGTAACCAGGGGTACAAGACAACAACTCAAATGACATTATTAGGTCTTTGTACATTTTGTTCTAGTGCCTTCAAATTTGAGAAGACTGCAAATGACGGCCAAGAGATCAAAGGCATATGCAATATTCTTCAACAACTTTGGGAGAGTCAGCTGAAATAACACACTGACAGGGGGGGAGAGAGGCAGGGAGAGAATTAAATTTCTTCTTCTGAAGTAATACTGTGATAGTTTCATTTTGGTTAATGTCCTCTACCAAGAAAATAATTTTCAGGGCATGATCAGATAATATACAATATATTTGTCCCCTTGGTCCTCCAATACAATCCTAAAGAATTGCATAAATTTGTGCTAACAGTCATCCATTGGGAAAAACAGTAAAACAGGCAGTATCAGAATACACAGTTTGGACCTAATAGTGTGTGAACCAGCACAAAAACAAAAAGCAAGTTCTCACTTGAGGGAACCTCAAAAAAACATAGTAAAAGTTTTTCTTATGGCAAACAAGCCCACAAGACACCTCTAATTATGGCCTATATCAAAACTGCTTGAGGTGATTATGCCCATACAAAAGGTAGATTCCAAATACCCCATGAATTAGTAGCATTATGTTATTCTGCTCTCATATATCACCAAATTCATCAAGAACAATACACAAGARCTTCAAGCATCAATTATTGGTAAGCAGAATTATGGTGACTTACTAATTCCTCGAGGGGTAAACACTTTGCTTGCATTCTGTATAGCCTCTTTGTAGTTTTCTTCATCCATTGCAATCATCTTTGCTTTAATTAGACCCTGAAGTGTTCAARGCAATAACAAACTTAGAAGACCACAGTTTGAACAAGAAGTCAAAACTGTTGTAAGCACTAAATATTTTAACCTTGAACTCTTGCTTCTCATTCCTAGTTGAAGGGAAGCATCCACCGTGACTTTTTCTCCACTCCTCAACCATCTTAACGAGAATTACGACAAAAGGTATGTGTTTATGGGCAACTGGATCAGCTGTGTCCAAATCAATTGACTCTGCAAAACTATAAGGTATAGATGTGCAGTGAGCATCTAAATCTCAGAATATCTAGAAAACATTCATGACTATACAACTAAGCATAAAGGCCTAGAAGTTATCAATGTAAATGTAAAAATTCATGGTGAATTAAAAATAGCAGCGCTTAAGAATAACCAAACCTTCTAAGCTCWGGCCAAGGGTTATTTAGCCCGATAACATCCCACATATGGTCAGGCTTTGATTCAACAACTGTATGCTCCTGGACATGGAAGTGAATGCATCAAATCCATAGCAAATTTCAATCTTGTTAAATTATGTTTACTTACTAATTTGCTTTTCACTTCAATCTTGTTAAATTATGTTTACTTACTAATTTGCTTTTCACTTATCTTTTCTAGTTCCCCCTTGTCTTTTTCTCTTTTAACTTCCAAATCTCCACTCATTTTCTTTTTCTATCTGAGCCTGAGGTTGCAGGTGAGGACACGGATGGATATTATTTTTTTCCAAGTTTGTACTTTCTACAAACAGGAAAGCTTTTTCAAGTCTAATTTGCTGCGGATTGCCTCAAGTTATGCAACTATATCAAGTCTCTAATTCTGAATCTAAAAGGATTTGCGCAGAAGCTATTACCTGTACAAAGAGGAAATGGCAAAGGTAAATACAAGATGCCTTAGGTTTGATGTGGGTCCAGCCACGAAGAAGCTTTTTCTATTTCATAAGACAAATACCAATTCGGGTAGCAAATGCCTTTCTGGCTGTTCCCCCTCGCCCCCCCTTTCTTTGCTCTAGTTTTGACATTTCCAAAATCTGAATACAATATTGAGAAAACTGAAACCTTGAATATGAAGATTACCTTCACACTGATTCGAACAAAACCAGTTAGACCATAAGAGCGTGCAAATATCAAGATAACATTTGCCTCCCGACAGATCTTGTCCAGCTTGACCATTGAGTCCTCAACTAACTATATGGCAGAAAAACACAGCTCAGAACACATATTTAATAAAATTACGAAGGGTTTTAGTAACTAATGCAGGATATTATATTCTCCATACTGTCTGAAAGGTGAACAAAGAGCCATATAACCAGTGGCTTCAATAGATCCATATAACTTTCACCATTAGTAGTTACAGAGGAAGTTAATGGCGCTAGGGTTAGGGGAAATGGAGGTAGGTTTAGGATGTTAATCGTTTGAAAGAGGGACCATTTATCAAGTAACCAAGACAAAAGATTATCCAAGATTGAAATAATAATACAGTAATTGGATTACTGTCCAAGAATTTCAACGCATTGATCATGATCTTCATGAGATGTACTGTGCTTTTAACTCGCCAGGGAGACGAGTCCTTTCAAGCCATCGAGAAATGATAGAGACAAGTGGCAACAAGCAATTAAGGTTTATAAAAGGAGAAATAAGGAAGCTTCTACTCTGGCATACTTGAGAGACGATGGACAGCTTAGATGGGATTTCGAGTAATGCTAGTTTAAGTAGTCTCCTAATTATTTGGTTTCCATTAAGATTTTAGATTTCCATTAGATTTTCATTTCCTAATAGATTTAGGAGTTAGTCCTATAAATAGAGACTTCTATATTACATTAAACTTCCGTTTATCTTGAATTTTTTGGTTTTATGGTTGTGTGATGCAATCAAGCCTCAAGTGCCATGCCTTATGGTTCTAGGTGCGATGCCCTAGGTCAATCTCTTAGTGTGGCGCTAGGAATTAGCCTTCTCTATTTTCCTGTGAATTTCAAAAATTGAAAGATTGGATATATGCCCAATGGATTACACCTAGCGGAAAATAGTATTTTGTTTTGGTTTGACCTGTTGTAGCATATGAAATAACGGATGGTCCAAATTTAGCAACACTCTTTCCCCTGATATGTTGCAGGATAGGGGTATTGTGCAACTTGAAGTTGTCAATTATATCCTTTATGGAAAGGCAAACCAATTCGAGGTATTTATGACACAACTACTCAATTAGTTAGGAGTTGTTTAGTATTGAATTGGGACCAAGACAAAAAGAGTTCCTGGCAAAGATGCCTGTGCTATCTACAAATTTTCTGTATTTGTCTGGTTTCCTACGGTTTTCATAACATACTTCCATCCATACTTTCAACCCAGACTAGTGTGGGCTCCCTAATGGGTTTGTCCTGCAGCAATCACATATCATAGAAATGCAACATGAGATTTCATCATCTCTAAAGCTTCTTTGCCATTAGGCATTAAATTACGAATTAATGTTATTCAAAGAAAATTAAATTTCGCATCCCTGGGGTCATCTAAAAGAAGCATGAAGGTTCCCAAAGAACTTTAACTCACAGTAATATCAATTAGTGACGGGGTGAATCAATGAATCCAGACCTGCGTGGCTACCACCAACGTGAATTGTGAGAAAAATGATGAGTTTGTCTCAATCAATGCCTCAGGATACTCTTCTATGAACTTAGCTTTAACAGCATCATTTAGCTCCTGAAGAAATGCACACACACATTTTGCCTTTGATTGCCCAACACATGCTTCATCCACTACCACAATTGGATTTGGATCGTCCAGAAAAGAAGCCGAAACACACATACACATACACAGACACAAAATTACAGAATTGGAAATCATGAAAGAGGGAAAAAAAAAAAGTTATATATCAAGAAAGGGATATAAATACCCATAAAATTATTTCCAAGGTCTCCCACTTCAACTTTTGAGCCATCTACAACAGTGATACTTCCAATTCCACCAAGCACAAGATTTTTTAAAGTCTCCGAACCAGTTGGACCACAATTCAACAAGCATATACTCGCTTTCTCAAGGGCGGCTTGTCCCTGCTCACCCCATATTCTGGAAAACAACACAAATCATAATCAAAAATAAATTTGTATAAACCATTTACAACACCCCAAAATTAGCTATGCAAAAACAGTTTTCATCTGAACTCTTCCTCTCCTCCTGACCGTCCAACCTCAATTTATTTCCAAGTTTCTCTCAAGAGCAAAGTTATAGGTTTACTAATTCAAAACTTATTAGAAGCTAAAAGTTCATGTAACAAACTAAATAAAGATGCAACTGCTTGGAAATTGTAAACCTTAGCTAAGCAAAAACATTAATATGAAGTGCCCTATTTGTAATGCAGATAATCGGATATTATCTTCAACGTGCGCGCAAATATACACGCACCAAAAAAAGGAAAAGAAAGAAAAAGAACAAGGAAAAAAGGAAAGCGGTGATTTCGGTTTAAGCTACCATCGAAACCATAGCAGCTAGGAAACCAGGAATCTTCATCAGCTTAATTCCGGTATTTTCCATTTAAACTAGATATTCATCTAATTCATATTTCGGAGAACTACCAAGCTTAGATTAAAGATAAAGAGCCAAAAACTCACAAATACACAAAAAAAAAGGAAGATTACTTCTTCCTTCAACAAATACGACAACAAAATTTGCATCTAATTTCACTGACCTATACCTACATGCCTATTCATACAAATATCCGAAGAGAGATTGGGGTGGACACAATGTTGATTGCTAAACTAGGAACTAGTACTACAAGTTACCTGAGTTGACGATCATATTTGGTTTTGGGTTCCGCCATTGCCACTCCTACGAAGGTTTGTGCTTTTTCACTTTCTATTGCTTTTCTTTCTTCTTTCTTTTTTTCCATTTTACAGAAGGGCATTGGGCTTTGGTCTGGGCCTTTGCTGCGCCGGCGTGGATTTTGAATCTTTGATTCAGCCCCTCGTTATCCTATGTGGCAATTTACTTTTTTGGAAAAAACAAAAAACAAAAAAAAGGAGAAGGAATGAATGATACTTGTTTACTGCCGTCCGCCGCCCATCGTTAGCGCCGCAACATAAAGCACTTCGCTTCCACGACGCACCAGCGGCACCTCCACCACCACCCACCTTTTTCTACTCCTTGATAAACCTGTGCCCCCAAAAGCACTTGAAACTGAGTTGTTTCTCTTTCTACTCCTTGATAAACCTGTGTCCCCAAAAGCACTTGAAGCTGAGTTGTTTATGCATAATAACTGTACTTACTAGTTATTGATTCAGTGAATTTCACATTATTATTGGAATTTCAATTCTATTGACCTGAAAAACCAGAGGACAAAATGCCGCGTACAACTACAGTGGAAAGCCCTGGTTGTCCTCCCCTTCGAGCCTTGACCTTTGATGTTCTTGGCCTTATCGAAGGTATGTTGGTATCAATAGTCTTAGTGTTAATGTTGTAACTGTTTGGATACCTGAGTTTATTCGGCTATGCTTATGTGCACATGAGTTTGTATCTTTTGTTGTGAACAGTAACTGAAGGGAAAGGGGAGGGAAGAGCACCTGCTAAGGTGGTCGAGAGATGGGGAGAACCAGATCCCTCGAACGGAGTGTTGGCTTCGTCTATAATCGACCGTGAATTAGACCCTGTATGTTGTARTACTAGAAAATTTGTACTTCTTGTATGCCTAACTGATAGCTTTAACCAACATTGCTTGTGGTTGAATGTCCTTTCCAGTCTAAAGTTCCTTGCTTTTTCTTCAGTAGTTTCTGAGTATATATGATAGATACCATATTCAGTTTACGTGATATAATTACATTTTATTASTTTCGTTATGAATTTAGTAAAGCTGAAAAGTGTGTCTTTTAAGGTTAGAGAAGCAGAATCGAATAGTTTAAACTAAAGACTATAGCTGAATGAAGTTTTTGTTAGTTATAACTGAGAGAAGCATGGATATATTTTCTCCTTTTTCGTTTAGGATGACAAGATGAACTGCATCAGTTTTAGAACTCGAGAACAATGCCGTTGGATGTTTTCATTATGGAAAAAAAGAACACATTCTCTTCCAGAATAGTGTTGTATCCCGTTTCTGGTGTTATAATCACTCTTCAGTGGCTTCCTTAAGTGCATGGTAATGAAAACAAATTGGCCTCCATGTGCAATTGTTTAATTTTGTACACTCATGCAGATAATTATTTATGGACAGATTAGTAGGACCTTGACCCACAATGTTCAAGTTTTTTATGCGAACACCATTTATCACAGACATAGAGTTTCTATGCTAGTTTTTGTGCATCTTAGGTACTTTAAAAGGTTGCACCTCGGTCCTAGATATATCTTTATTTTGCAGATATGTTCAGTCTTTTTAAAGACTAATGACTTTACTGCATGATGTCATTGCTCTTTAATATGTAATTTATGTAAAAACCGCATGCAAATGGGGAACAGATATGTGCTTGTACTATTAGGTGGAAATCATGCTTCTAGGATGTATATAACTGGTAGAGTTCGGTAGAAAGTTTCTTGCGTTATGAATTTTGTGCTTATGTTTGCACTTATATACTGGTTAATGCAAATAGATTTTCTTTGTATTTACTAATTCTTTTGTTTTGTTTCAGCTGATTGGTGTTGCCAGAAAGAACGTTTTGGTAAGTACCTTATATTTGTTAATTCATAAATAGAGAGTGTTAGAGGTTCTTACTTGAGTTTTAAATCTTTCTGGTCTTGTCCTGRTATTTCTCTAATCTGCAGGTTGAGGTGCTTAGTCCCATTAATGGGAATGTTGAAGTTTCAGTTGCAAATGTTAACCAAACCAGTACCAGTGCCAAAGATGATGCCATTGTTGGGTTGCATTTATTCAGTAGAAAGAAGTTGGAATCATCATCTAGGTAAGCTTTCATGACTTCACCTCATTGGGGTTCACATGTTATTATTCCAGTTCTCGGTGAAGGCATAGTATAACAACATATTTGTGAAAGATTTCTAAGGTAAGCAAATCGGTAGCAAACGAAAGGAAAGAGATGTGAAATGAGGGAAATTCGTATTTGATGATCAGTAATTACGGTACACCACTGTGAGTTTGTGAAATGAAAAATATGAAAAATAAATTGGAGATAGGTCGAATTCTCGTCTTTTTTTTTTTTATTGGTGAAATTTAGTGCATTCTCAGTCAAGCATATCAAAATGAAGGGGGGAAGGGAGAGAGGAAGGCCATTATTACCAAACATTAGGAACAAGTAAGGGAAGTTGCATCTGTAGATCACCTTTAGAGAGGGGGATGGTGGCAACTGTGGAACTGATTTCTGCTGAAACATAGAGGATTTTTGGATTTCTAAGCAAAAATTGGAGGATACTCTCCATTTCAACTCCAGCTAATCCTGTACAAGTGCAAACGCCCATGTTGTTAGGTTACTGCTACCATTGCTTCCGGCATGTTGGAAAGCCAGCCGGCTTTAAGGGACACAACAAGAGAGCATACAGGCACTTCAGACATGTATGCCCAGCGTGCTTCAATGTTTTCAGGGACACCGTGACACTGGGCATTCATAAGGAAGCGTTGGGGCACGAATCGAGCTGACTCAAGAGTTGCCATCRATTGACCTCCAATGCAGGCATTTCTCATGTATGCCAATTATATCCCCAATTTCCACCCAAATAGTTATGCTCGAAATTCTAATCTTGGAAATAAGCCAGATAATAAAATAAGAGATTAACTTGTTCCTTATAAAATATGTAAAAGTAAGGAATAAAGAAATAGTTGAATAAAACTTTTCAATTCTCCTAGGTCYTTAAAGGAGAAAAAATTAATAAGAGATTAACTTGCTTTAAGCTAAGAAGCKGTAGGCACTCAAATAAGCAAGTATAGGAGTCAAAGAACCATAAAATATTAAAGGAGAAGAAATTTACCGTTAAAAGATGATTCATCCATCAAGTCGGAAACAAGAAAAACTTCCTATGGCTCCACAATAATAAACTGTGCAGGCTCATACCATTTAGGCAACTAGAAAAAGAGAGACGAAAGCTTTACGCCACAGTTTCACATAATAGAAGATTGACCAAAATGCTAGAGACAGTATTGGGGATGCAAGCAAGATGGCAACTGTTTCACTTGGAAATAACTCAACAAGCTCACTCCCCTGACAACAATGAATAGTAAATATCAGGCTTGAATAATGGAGATATTGCATGAAACAAGTCCGTAGAAACTCAATAATTATGAATACACCTTGAAATTTAATACCTTAGATCAACAAAAATATGCATACGACGTATCAATGCAAGATTATATGTGTAAAAAATATGCAACAGTAATTTCACTCTCTTTCTCCAACTCCTTGGTAGATAGAAAATTGCCCATCTTGGGCAAAAGAGAATTTACAGTACAATCACATTTTTTGGGGGATTAAACATATGAATATAACTGTAAAGGAAGTCTTCCTTGCACTAAAGCCTTATTCCATCCTCTGGATGTCCGCTGCAGATATGCAATATCCATATGCTTGAAACGAGAGGAAAGGCTTCTGTTAGCTTTATCTCGGATACGAGAATAGTTAGAACTAGGAACTCTCTCCAATTAAAGTATAGACATTCAAGATCTTAAACTCATCAACTTTAAGATTGAAGTGATCATCATAAACTGTACGAAAGTAAAGGATGAACCTTGATTCATAGGTCACGTAACTGAATATGTTTTGGGATTTTAATTTAGGCATCAATAGTAAATATTTGAGATGCTACTTGTTGTCTATCAGGATTGCACATCTAAAACTGACATTGTCTACCACGAAGATAATATGTCTTGCAATTATAACACTAAATGAAGCAGCCTTAAGTAGAATGGATAAACTTAACAAGTAAAAGCAAACAGGTCAGTGACTTGGGTGGGGAAACTTAAACTAAATGATTCATACTAGACATTGCTAAGATCAAATGCATGSATAACTTTGTTAATCCACCGCCTTGAAATTTGTCTTCGTTTAGGATCATGAAATTCTACAATAGTTTAGCTCATAATTTATTTCTGAAGCATTTTTAATGCTGTCATATATGAAATATTGTGATCATTCGCAACTGTAATCCATTAGTTTATTTATCTTGGCTAAATTCGGAGCAATTTTAAGTGAAAGCGAATGAGAGAGGAAAGTTTGGAGGGGAAGGAAAGGAAAAGCAATGAAGGGATTGATTTACTACTATTCCCATTTGGACAACTTTGTCTCTTTGAGTTGATTACAAACTCATCCAATCTTATTGATGTTTCCTGCTGTTACTATTGAGTTGCAATAGTACTACATTTTCATAGGAGGGTTTCAAGGTGAACTTAGAAGTTAGAATTATATGTAGTTTGTTTAGATCATTCGACTACAAAGCAAGACTACTCAAGAATTTCCTATAAAATAAATAAATTATTTTTGAAAAATTGACTAATGAGTAATGCACATGAAAATCTTGAAAAAAAAATATTTTCATCCATATTGATTAATCTACTGAAGTTCTCCCATTGCACAAATGCAACCGATTTGTTCATAAAAATTTATTGTCATCATGAAAGAAATCAAACTACGAAATTCAACAGCATACGATTACTTAAGCTCAATAGATCGTGAAAAATTGACACTTACATAAGATGATGGTCGCAGGTATGGTTGCTCGACAATAAATCTCTTTGAGTTGTTAACACTGTCCTTAAGAAAGTACATGAGTTTCCAAATAAAGCAATGGTGGAGCTGGAATTTGCTAAATTGTTAAGTAGTTTGTCGAACACCATAGGCAAGGTGCTCATACTAGACATTCATTTCTGCCTAGAATTTGGAAAACATTTTTCCAATACTAAAAAAAAGTCAAGGGCATATACTATGATTCAATACGATATATGACTTGGCTGATATTATGTCAAAACTCCATCCAAGGGAGATGAAAGGGGTAAATGTTTATACTCTGAAATTGAGTGAAAATTTATTTTTGCAATAAATGGTCCGCATTTGAGATTCCTTGCTCACATGCTGTAGGGATAACCCATGAACGAGGTTTGAATGCAATTGATTTTGTCACKACCCGTCCTCCTCTAGGTTCCATTTGGGCTGTATGAGTGTCGCATTCCTCTCGGCAGTCAATACAGTTGAGTATTTAAAGTAACTAAATCCATAATTAGAATATGAACATCTCATTAATTACAACATCTTATAATGTACAGGACTCTACATTTACAAAACTAAACATCACTGTACTATGTTCCCAAAAATGTATAAAAGATTCATCCTCAATTGAGTAGATTCTTTCTAATCATTACAAATGATTAAAACTCTTAGGWTTCACAAAATTTATATACGACATGCCTCTCCTAAAACTGATGTCGTTGGACTTCACTACACATCTATACTTATTACTAAAACATATAAAATTAAGTGAGCTAAGCTCAGTAAGTTCCATGAGTACGTGATAATGTACAATTTGATAATAATATCTGAAAAATATGGTGATTTAGTTAAATAAGAAAAGACCAAATTGTTGTTGAAAAATCATTATCTTTAAAGAAATAGTTCAAAAAATTCAATTCTAGAATTGAAGTAACATACAAGAAAAACCTGTCATGCCACGTATAAGGTCAAAAGAATCAAACCTTAAACGTGAGAGATTTATTCTAGGTCAAGATATACCAACCGTATCTCTCCATGTCGGTATTCGATTTGCAACCGAACCCTATGAATAATAACAAATAAGCCGACTAGCCACAACTATAGGAGTCGGTCGCCCTGGGTTAAATCTCCTAACTAAGGATACGAACGTCTAATATATACTATGAGTACAATATGATGCAACCATACGCCTGAACAGTTCGGTATGGTCCACAGATTTGGCCATTTGGTAATTTTCACAGTACTATCATCCAAGCGGTTCAAGAGGTTCTCGCGCTAGGGACCAGTCAGGCGCAGTACTTTGTTTGCTAGAATAGTACTTGAAGTCACCGATTAAGTACTCATATATTACAATATAATCACATTTCAATAACAAGCTGATATACAAGTTAATCGGTAAACTCGAAAAATTCATAATTAATATTCATGTCAAATGTGAAACAATTATTCAAAATTCAAATACAAGTTTTAATGTCAATYGAGTAAACAYGATGTATGATAAATCATTAATTTGATATATCATGCTGATATGAAATTGATGGTACATGAAAGCTTTTCAAAATAACATGTACCACAATTCTTCAAAAGAACAAAGTAACATTGTCATTAAAGCACTTGAAAGGTCTTGAAAATGTTTCTACAAAATCACATGTATTTTTAGAGTTTAAGAAAAATAGAGGAACTCACATTAAAACATTTGAGAGTACTTGAAAATATTTAACCTAAAATAACAAAATCACTGATTCTTGAAAGTTCGTAAAACAAAAGAACTCACATTACAATATTCGAGAATATTTGAAAGCATTTTTTGCTAGAATATGATATACAAAATCTCATGTAGTTGGGAGTTTAATAAAACCGAGGAACTCACTTGAATGTTCTTGATTTGATTATAAAACTTCTAAATTTCTCAATTATCGTGTCCTAATAGTAAGATTATACAATATTGTCTTTGTTTATATCTAATAATGAGGTTGCGATAAGTCTAGGAAATAAATTGATTCTTTAATTGCTATCGAACCCATGAACGAGGTTTGAATGCAGTTGATTTTGTGACGACCCATCCTTCTCTAGGTTCCATTTGGGCTGTGCGGGTGTCGCATGCCTCTCGACAGTCAATACAGTCAAATATTCAAAGTAACTACATCTATAATTAGAATATGAACATCTCATTAATTACAATATCTTACAACGTATAGGACTCTACATTTACAAAACTAAACATCACTGTACTATGTTCCCATAAATGTATAAAAGATTCTCCTCAATCGAATACATTCTTTCTAATCATTACAAATGATTAAAGCTCTTACGATTCACAAAATTTAGATACAACATGCCTCTCTTAAAATTGAAGTCGTTGGCTTCACAATACATCTATAACTGTCACTAAAACATATAAAATTAAATGAGCTAAGCTCAGTGAGTTCCATGAGTGCATGATAGTGTACAATTGGATAATAATATCTGGAAAATATGGTGATTCAGTTAAATAAGAAAAGATCAAAATATTGTTGAAAAATCATTACCTTTAGAGAAATAGTTCAAAAAAATCAATTATAGAACTCAAGTAACATACAAAAAAATCCTGTCATGCCACGTATAAGGTCAAGAAAATCAAACCTTAAACGTGAGAGATTTACTCTAGGTCAAGATATACCAACCTTATCTCTCCATGTCGGTATGCGATTTACAACCGAACCCCATGAATAATAACAAATAAGCCGACTAGCTACAACTATAGGAGTCGGTTGCCCTAGGTTAAACCTCCTAACTAAGGGTACAAATGTCTAATATATACTATGGGTACAATATGATGCAACCATCCGCCTAAACAAATCCAGTCCACTATAGGTATGGTCCCCACAGCGAGAACCTCTTGAACTGCTTGGAAGATAGTACTTTCACCGGCTGAGTACTCATATATTACAATATAATCACATTTCAAAAACAAGTTGGATGTACAAGTTAATCGGTAAACTCGAAAAATTCATGATTAATATTCATGTCAAATGTGAAACAATTATTCAAAATTCAAATACGAGTTTTAATGTCAATCGAGTAAACACGATGCATGATAAATTATTAATTTGATATATCATGCTGATATGAAATTGACGGTACATGAAAGCTTTTCAAAATAACATGTACCATAATTCTTCAAAAGAAGAGAGTAACATTATTATTAAAACATTTGAAAGGTCTTAAAAATRTTTCCCCAAAATACAATATACAAAATCACATGTATTTTTAGAGTTTAAAAAAAAAAACAGAGGAACTCACATTAAAACATTTGAGAGTACTTGAATATATTTAACCTAAAGTAACAAAATTACTGATTCTTGAAAGTTCGTAAAACAAAAGAACTCACGTTATAATATTCGAGAATATTTGAAAGCATTTTTCCTAGAATATGCTATACAAAATTTTAATGAAACAGAGAAACTCACTTGAATGTTCTTAATTTGATTATAAAACTTCTAAATTTCTCGATTATCGTGGTTTTTAATCAATTATACAATATTATCTTAATTTATATATAATGATGAGATCACGATTAGTCTAGGAAATAAATTGATTCTTTAGTTACTATCGAACCCGTAATATTCTAATGATTTCACAAGAGTTTAGACAAATGCCTCCAGGATGCTCAAAAACAACTGTCAAGTACTTTCCCTTTTTCAATCTCCATTTCTGGAATCCACTATTTATAACATACTGGCATCTTATAGAAGGAATTGCTGCTTACTATAAGAAGAATGAGGTACCGTAAACTGAAGATACTGGACTTGGTAAAATCGTAGTGCATGAAAATTTCCTTTAATTGTCACTTGACATTGCAATTGTGAATGTGGCCGAGAACACTCAGAATTTTGTGCAATGTAGACTACACATTCCTTTCTATAACAGAAAGACAAGAACATAGCAAACTGAAAGGGATGTAATTTCGGTTAGAGGGGATAGTGACTTAGACGAGAGGGCTATAGGGCAGTTTACCTCATAAAGAAATGCACCACTTCTAAGTCTAGACTAATAGACTAATAGACGAGAGG
>MEJB01000018.1:4846022-4877418 GCA_001752375.1 Rhazya stricta | reverse complement strand
GTAAGGCGGTGGAGAGTAGAACAGGTGGAATCTGCGTTGGCAGCAGGGGACAAGAAGCTGGAAACGGTGAATCAGAGAAAAGCTAAAAATGGGAGAGAAATGTTGGTGGAATTCGGAGAAAAGTGTAAGTGGGATTAGGTAAAAAGAAAGGGAAATAAAAAGATGGTGTTGATGGGTTGACCTAAAAAGAAAAGGASAAAATGCAAGAAATTTAAATAGAGATGAGTGACCKGAKAATGTTCAAAAGAATTGGGTTGACCAAGAGGAAAAGACAAAAATTAAATTGATAAGAAAAGGACAGGAGAAGATAAAAAGAATTTTCTATTATTGTAATTATTATTATTAATAATTATTCTAAACAGTTTTAGATTTTATTTTCTTCTAACTAAATTAATTATCATAACTCCTTTTAGCTAACAAACTAAATTATGATTAGATTATGTAGGTAAATAATAATTATATATATAATTAAATGAATATTTAAGAAATTTTTTAATTTTGAAACTTTTATAATGTTAACATCTAAATTCTCATATAGCCATATTTTACGAGGTTTCTTAYTATCAATAATAACTAGAAAAGTTTAGGATTTTACAGATTTGATGAATGTTGTTKGCTYCATCATATGCTACCATAATACATATCGAAAGAGTTCCTTTCTGTCTTTGGAGTTCATCACTCTTCAGTCTTATTCACAATCCATTGAATATGAATGGACAACTTTTGGGTCAACTTTGAACTATAAGGATCCGATGTGACATGGATTATCGAAACCCCGATAAGCCTAAAGATGCAGGAACYGTCACGGAATAGGTCACCATAAAAGAAATTATCTCCGTTTATGAAATAGGTGGAGGGATCTAATAGATAGTGTGTCTATTTATTATGCTATTAAAGAAAACTTATTTCTATCATATTTTGTTAATTTGCTTATTTTGATCTTTTAATAAGGACGATGATGTTGTTGGTTATTCATTTTAATCTTTTAATGAGAATATTGTTTGTTTATTTTATTTATTGTAATTGATATTAATTGATATTTTAAGGTTAAACGATAGGTTGGTGTTCTTGCAAAAACAAGATTTTTGGATGAAACGCATTATTAGGTAGCATTAATCAGTTCGAGGCGAGTTATCTTTTATTATAATGCAACATTTTGTCACGTTTTCCTGTGTTTCTTCCGTATTTTAGTTTTGCATGCAATCTAAAATTAGAAAAGGGAAGATTGTGGTGGGTTCGCATATACCCTTAAAACTAATCTTTAGAATTGCGTTGAAAAGAAGGTCAACAGCCATTTCACTCTCAAAAAGAGTTAAATAGTCTAAAAAACCACAAACCTTCATTTTGAGAATCAACAAGCCACTTTGGTGGACAAAATTCAACAACCTGGAACAGCATCAATCACTCAATCCTGAAGGCCGCCGGCTGCAAATCTGTTCAAGGTGAACGTGGACAACAAGGGGTGTATGGGGTGRGAGCTTGATTGAAGGCATGTCGGCAGGACCATGTGACTACGTGAGGATGTTACCAGTGCTGAGCACAGGGAGCTTGAAGGAATTTTGCAAGGCCTGCAGCTAGCAGAGCTACTAGGGCTGCCTGCTTTTGTGGTGGAATTGGACTGCCAGTTGGCAGTGTTAAAACACCAGTTTGTTGAACCAGAACTAAAACCCGTTGGGCAATTAATTAGCTTTATCAAAGAAAGGGTTCAAGAGTTATGGTGCCAAGGGTTTATATTTATTCCTAGAATTGCAAATGAGCCGGCGCATTTCATTGCTAAAAGGGGATGAAGTATGCCAGATTGTATAACTTGGGTGAATTATGCACCTCCTGATGAATTGCAACTTGCAGAGGCTGGAATGCCTATAAGTGAATGAAGTTTCATTTAGTTTCCCAAAAAAAAAAAAAAAAGCATTAAATTGTTTGAACTTGGGATTGAAGCTCTAGGTATGCAAAGAAACTCAATCTCTCTGAGTAGGTTTAACTTTAATTACTATTCCGGGATGAACTCTCAACTTAAGAAAGCTAGCGAGTGAGGCTTTGATTACTGGTGAATGCAACCCTCTCAAGTTTCCTTCTTTAACAGCTTCGATTGAAAGGTGTTGCTCGCGAATGCTTCCAAATGCAACCTTCTCAAGTTTCCTTCTTTAGCAACCTCGATTGAAGTAACCTTTCGAATCTCCAAAACACTACAACGCCCTCGTTAACGATCATTTCCTCCGACAACATCTAAGGCTCCTCAGCAAATAAACATTCTTGCAATTGGTTAAATTGCGAAACCTCTTCTTAATCTTGAACTCAAGTTCGAAACTGAATAGCTGTCAACATTCAATAACATAATTGAATAGACCCTCTCCTTCAATTCAAAAAAAAAATTTTTTTTTTTTTTTCGTTGCGCTTTTACTTCAAATATGATAGTATTAGCGTTTTGAGTTACAATATGTTAATTTTAAATTATATTGTCAAAATAATTTGAAGTTATATAACAATGGCCATTTGGCATGTTGGAGTATAAAAGTAAATGCTAATCTTTTATACATACGATAAGTTGTAAAAATTCATCGCTGCACTTCTCTTGCAACTTATGTATCATCTTCGAATTACAGATTTTTCCATACACTTTCTGCCGCATAGTGTGAAAATCCTTGCATTTCTGTCAACATATATTCCAAACTCTGGCAAGTAAAATGTAAAATTGTAGTAATATCTTCTTCCAACTTATCTATTCTAATAGAAAAAATTATAACAAATACAATGAAAGAGAATAACCAATTCCAAACAAAATGTAGGTAGAGAACGACTCAAAGGTACAAATGAAAGAACCAACGAATACAATAACACAGTGAGGATCTCACTTGGGCCTAGTGCACTTGAGGGATGTTAAGCGGAGAAAAGAAAAGCAGAATTCACTGCAATCCTTCAAGATTGACAGAATAATACAACAAGATTGATAGGAGGACTTCAGTTTAATTCTCTGACCTCATCATGGTCCCAGTCTAAAAGGGTTTCATATGACAATGCGTGTTCATGGTTCAAGTTTGATCAATTCTTGCTTCTGATTCTGCCGTAGAAGCTGCAGCAGTGACCCTCTTTGCAGGCTTATATACGCTGAAGTCGCCAAATTCCCTTCTACCACTGGCAAAAAAGTGTTCACATCAAATCCTTTGGACAAAGGAACATGTTTTAGTTACCAAATAATCATACAAACTCTCACAACTCATAAGCTAATATGAAAAGCTTAAACATTATGCAGGATTCTATCTAATTGCATACCATGTCCAACTTGTAGGACTGTGTTATGCCAAAGAAAACAGGTTTCTCTGTTGTATGGACAGAAATATTAAAATTTCAGTTTCATTTAGAACAAACTTTTTCTGATCTGAAATTGAATCTTTATTTATGTAGCAATAGAATGGTCTTAATTGACTCTGTAGAATTTGGCATTCCCCTCTCCAGAAGGGTAAAGCCAATCGAAACAAGAAAATGAAAACAAATGAAGCAGCTTTCCTCTAGCCCAGTTCAAGTGTATATCCCATGCCTACTAAGCTAATAAAGCACAACGAGAACATGAACCTTCAACCACTCTCACTAGATCAAGTAGAAGGGACATTTTCTGATCAAATATGAAGGGATGGGGGGAACGCGGAGAACACCCAAGGCTGACATGTAAGCATTTCAAATCTGACATAGATGTAAGAGTACAGACTGTTCGAATATTTTTCATACAATAACATAATGGAGCCTACGTCTCCAGTTTCTTGTCATTGATTCATTTTCGGTGAGCTCTTCACAATGAAGTTCATGCATTTATAATTCTCATATTGTGGTGGCGTCATGCTMTCCCACACCTGGTGGAATTATACTAAACATCCATCTCTTCTTTTCTTTGGAGCCTATCTATACTCACAATCTTGGTGCTTTGGCTCATTTTGTAGCTTTTCCTCACTTCTCATCAATGTATGATGGCGTATTTTTACTAATAAACTTACATCCAACATTACATAATCAAGACTCCTAGGAAGCCCTCAACTAACAACACAGAGACATGTTTACTTAGAATAACCAAGGATCCTCAAATAGGTAGAGAAACATGCAGATGTCTGGGGGATGAATGTGGTGCACATACAGCTTCACCAACTTTATCAACAGCATTGACTGATCTAAGTATACAGCTGTTAGCATACTTCCAAATTTATAGGTTGACTCAATTATTTATGTAGGAATTCACAACGACAGATGGTTGAAGTTCTAATTGTTGTTTATCAAGCTTATGAATTTATTTCAAATTGTCAATATTTACCAGAAAATTATGCAACAGCCAAGACAATATCTCTTCAAATCTTTTACTTGTTTCCTACTGTGAAGAAATTAGCAGACATCCTGGAAAGGTAGCTCAGTTTGTCTCAAGATTGGGCTCTAGAAAGGACAAGAGTCAATCAATACTTTTAAATTGAACAAAAGATTCTATCAATGTGCCAATGTCAAATACACCGAGAAGAATTCAATGCTATCAGCATGATTCTCATTGATTGCCACATCCTTATAACAAGGGCTTGATTATCAGTAGATGGTATTTTTTCAACTCAGTTGGGGTTCAAAACTTCAATACATATTCATTCTGTCTCAGTTTTAAAGTCACTTCTATTAGTTCTAACCTTAGGGGAACATGTAATGATTATATCTTGATGAGTTAGCTCCAGGGCTAGAGTTTCCCAACATAACTCCCTGGTTAAACATATTCATACGATCAATCCATTTGGATTTGTAAAATGTGACCTTTCAAACGAGTTAACAAGTATGAAAGATTAACACTGGCATCAAGAGAGGTCATTTTCCATTTACAACCATTTAGTTGCATTCCAGAGGTTCAACTTTCTTACATATTTACCACTCTTTCTGTTTGTTAGGAAAACAAAAGATACTGTTTCTGTTTATCTTCCTGATATTCTTTATTTAGTTCCAGAAATAATTTCTAACCGTCACTCTTATCACCAAGAAATAGAATGTTAGAAGGCTTAATACATTATTCCAGGTATAATCAATCCAATAAGGAAACATCATAAAAGTACCTGTGCATTACATCCCAGCCAGCAGGGAGGAAACGAGGATGGAGTGCTTCAACAAAAACTTGTCTCCATTTCTGGCAAAACTGACGAATCCCATCTTCCCCATATTCCTTGAGYAAATAATGAACCACTTGCTTTCCATGTGGTCCATGCCCTAATAATGAATAATTCATACCATGCTTGGATGAAACATTTCCATGACACCCACCACCAGAATTTAATGTGCTTGTAGTCCCATTCGATTGGTTGCCACTTTCAGAAAGAACATCTAAATCAGAGGTAGGCTTACAGCTGGCCTTCAGAGCTTTTCCAACATCTGACTTCATTTCCTGGCCATCAGCAAAAGAGAATTCACCGTTGGCCCCAGAACTGGAACATGAGGAGCTTATCCCAATATCTATCTGCACTGAATTGTTACCATTCCCTTGYTTGTTACATGTTTCTTCTATATCAGTTCGTGAACTATTTTCAATTTGTTTACTTTTTCTGGAATTTCTAAGAGCCAGTCCTCTTTTTTTCTCATGACGTCTTCTCTCGTGAGGATTCATTCCAACTAACAGAGCTCTTTCCAAATCTTCCTCTGTTATTTGCCGCCCTCCATAATATTTCACAACAATCTGCAGCAACAATCACATAAGATATCATAACGAAAGCTCAGCAATTTTCATCAAACAAGAGAACAATAAATTGTCTAGTAACAATTACTAGTTAGTCAAAATAAAAACATTTTAAAGACATAATACACGGTCRATTTTCAACCAACAAAAGACTTACATTGCCAAGCAAAATATGCTTTAATGTGTGAAAGAAAGCTAACACAATGTTTTCCTAAGTGAGAGAAACCACAATATACTAAATAATACTGGACAAAATACAGATCCAGGTCAATYAAAAAAGAAAATCCAATTAAACTAAAGGTCACAGCTTTTCCTATTAAATGATTCAAAAGTGAGAGGAATTTATGATGAAATTATTGATGCAAAAATGCTTTGAAAGAAAATGCTAGCAATTGTGATCAACACATGTGTTGAAAGAGTTTCTCATATTCATCTTTGATGGAGAAAACGATGGCATCTTGACAGCARGTCTTACTAAAATGCTTTGATCAATATACATATAGAAATGGCTTCTCAGATTCAGCTATGGTGAAGAAACTGGTGAGGGTCTTTGACTAGAGTCTCCCCCACCTTGACATAGTAAATCAAAATTCAAAGATACTTCTTTGCAGGGTTTCTTTAGCAGTAATATTTCATTCAAACTGGTAAATGTATTATGGGTTTCAGTTTCAGACCCTGGAGAGAGTAGAGTTCTTTTATTCCTGTGGTATTTCTTTCTTGCTAAAAATTTTGATCTGTTTCTTTSTCTCTTGTGTGTGATTTATTATGACTTATCCTCTGCACCCAAATTAAAACATTAAGCAGTACAGAAAAGGAAAATTTGGCTATAAATCTTAACGGTATGCCAACCTCTTTTCTCTCCAATTTTTTTAACTTTATTTTTTTTTTTTTTTTTGGTACGACTTTCTTGTAGCCGGGCATCAACCTAATAAATCATAGCGAATATATACAAAATTCAAAATTGCAATGCTCACTGCAAGATATTTTGTTATAACCAGCTTTGAACAAATTTTCCCAGCCTGTGCGTGTACAATATATTGGAAGACATATTGGAAACATGTGAACCTACACCTCAGAAAGATGTGAATAAAATATAAAGGTATCAAAGCTGAATGCATGCCAAAAACATCATACATAAAAAAACCAAAAGCAAAAGAATTGAATAGGGGAGTTTTAGTGCTAAACGGACACCTTGTAACCCCTGATATGCTAATGAAAGCCACAGCATGTACCAACTGGCACTGAATGGTGTTTTAGGTATCATCTACTAGAAAAGTGATACATAAATGAAGCTAGCAGCTAGATGTGGTTTTTCCCCGGAAATGGGAAAAAACCTACTACTGAGACCAAAATAAAGGTGAATGAAACAGATGTTCATGAAGAAATTTTTCATGCTTCCATTTTTGGCGAAAAGGTAATAAACTATTGAAATGTATTAAAAGGATAATTAAATATTCAGAGATCCACTACATATTTGAGTTGGACTGGACATGAGAGGTGGCAAAAAGTACTCTGTAAAGTTGAACAAAATAATATGTTTCCTCACCTGTGTTAATTCTTCACGSCGATCAGCTGGCATTCTAGGCCCATGGCGTAACAAAGCCATAGCTGCTGTGCGCAACTGTAAAGGAGATACACCTACTTCCTCAAAATTTACATCCGGTGATGATTCGGTTGCATTTCGAGCTTCATCACAATCAATTACTTTACGAATGTAAAGTGGTATTCCATATTCTGCAGCTATTTGTCTCTTGTACTTCTCAGCGGCAGCATGTGCAATTTCATGACAATYCACACAAAGGAGGACAATATCATGAGAACGATGGCTCTTCAAATGCTCAGGAAAATGCATTCTATAGCATGATGGAATAATTCGGTACCGCAAATAGTGATCTTCTTCACCACAGCCTACACATATATTTTTCTTACTTTGAATGTAGAAATCATTCCCCTCATCCTCAGGACGACCTTTGGGTTCAAAAAGAAGCATTATAGCCGGAGGGTCATCTTCAATGAGCTTAGCTAGATCTCGGCTAAGATACCTTAAGCAAAAAGCTTTCATATTAATGAAGATGCAAACAAGAATCACTATTGCATCAAATGCATAGATTTGAAACTTGAAGTAATATGATCAAACAGAGGTTTCAAAAGGGTAAAATCTAACCATTCAAGTTTTTTGCGATCACAATARCACAATAATCGCCCATCATTTGCATAGATTCTACAATTGTGATAGACTGGAGATTTGCAGGAAAACTTTTGCACAAAAAGATCTCGAGAAGCCTTCCGAGCAACTTGTTTTGCAGGCCCAAAGCCATTTTGCCTAGAAACAGAAGCTGGTTTATTTGCTAGTTTTAGGCTAGTTTTTGACACTAAAACATAATTATATTTGGAGAGAGGGCAACTCCCATCTGAACCCAGGTGGCTTTGAAGAATCGAATAATAAAGATCATCAATCTCTCCTATATGCTCTTGGAATAATAAATTGATATCTTCAATGTGGCTGCAAACAACAGGAGATGGAGATTGGACGAAAGAACTAGCATTCGTGGAGTCAGAATTTAGATCGGCTGTGGAGATGGTTTCACATATATCCATTTCAGTTGTTGGAATTCTAGCTGCAAGAGCAGTAATGGCTTGCTCAGATAACACATATCTTAAGCTCTCATCATGAACCCGGGCCTAAAAGAATGTAGAAGAGAGAGTACCAAAGATTAACTCACAATATTTTTCAGAACTCCAATTAAACACCTAGAGAATATGCCACTGTGAATATTAAAGACAAAAGGCTCTTCTCTCAATAAAATGTCACACTAGCGATGAATATTACACAGGTCAAGAGGCTTTACTCCTGACGAGACACTAATCTATCTGAAGCTGAAATAACGAACTGCAAGGGGTAAAAGTAACACATTCCTCTCCAGAAGAAATATCTATTGACAACTCACCATTATATCCCTCCAAGCACACAACCTTCTCACAAGATCCTGAAACTGAAGTATTAAGAAAAATCATGAGAGAAAGTTACCGGGAAATATAACTTTCATAATGTATATGAAGAATAACAATAGCAGTAGTTGCAAGTACCATTAAGCAACTTACCGTATCATCGGAACAATTCAATTGAACACATGCTTTATTGTTCAAATAACGGAAAATTATTGATGCTGCAGCAGACTCTCCTGGATAAGCTTCAATTTCTTTGGTGTAAAGTTGCAAACAAGTTGTATTCGAACGCCGGCTAGCCTCGAGAACAAAATGGAACTTGTCATCGAGGCACGATGAATTTTCTGATACACTAATTTTCTTAGAATTCTGATACTTCGAAGAATAGAAACAGAAATTAAGATAAATTGGTTCCTTCGTGTCAAATTGACTCAAAAGATTGATGAGAAACAGTTTACTCTGTTTTTTTTTTTTTTCCACTTCTTATTTTCTTCTTCCTGTATTCTTGATGTATTTATCTGGTATTATTAATATGTTTCCCGGATGGTCCCCTATTGGCAAAATATATCTCAAATGCATAAAGCAACCAGAAAGATCTGTATACCCAAAAGAAAGTGACTGTGGCAGATTCTCACCTTTAAAAATTGAGGTCACAGAGACCATAAAAAATATAATATTGTTTCCACTCTTCCACATGTACACTATGTCCAAATTTATTCATTAATAAGGAAATGAGGTGAATAATCTCGTAAATCGGGATACAGGGGATACAAAGTATTGAATACAACTAAATTCGTGAGATAAAAGATAACATCATCCCAATTAAAAAAAATATCCACATTTAATTATTCTATATGAACTTAAATCTAAGGTTGTTTTAGTGATACTATAAATGTAAAGCTTTAGTCCTTTTTTATAGAAATACAAATTGATATACAGCTTTGCCAAGTGAGGAAGCAACTGGAATTTTGTTGTTCAACATATATATAACTATAAATTCGAAAGGACAATTTTACAATAGAAAGAACAGCTACAAGACGAGGCATGCATTGATAAGAAATTATTATAAACCTGAGATAGTAAAGTTGTGCTTATTAAAAAGAAAAAGATTGTTTAAGATGGTCTAGGCATACCGAAAGACAACAACTAGAAGCACCACTAGAAAGAGTGAAATCACATACATGGGTACCAGAACCAAAGGTAGAGGTGGACAACAAATAAAATAGAAAGAAATAATAAACTGATATGATTGGCCATGGCTTAGGCCAAGAGCACAGGCCTAGAAACAGCACGGCAGAGTAAAACCATCTAAAATAAGTTAAAACTGATTCTACATAGACTAGATAAAGCCCAAACTAAGTTGTGCTAGCTTTAGCAAGTATAGAAATGGAACTGACTAGGAATTAATTTAGAATGAAAGAATGTTATGGTAAGGCATGTAATGGAAAAGAAGTACTCTAGTTGGAGCTTATGTTGTACAATGAAGAGGGAAACTCCCAAGCTTTTGGTTGAGTAGAGAACTCCTGAAGAAAGATGAGAGATACACTTGTCTTCTTCTATTGGTACTGAGAAGAGATTCTGACATGAACAGATATCTTCATGGAGTTTCAAGGAACATGCATAAACCAGACTTGCAAGCAAGCAACGAACCCCCCCCCCCCCCCCCTTTTGGCTCTATGGGTACTTCATTCATCACTAAATAAAGCCTTATTCCTTTTCTTGTTTCTATTTTTCCTTTTTGTGTTCTATGAAATTAATTTGAATCCCAGATTCTATGCTTCAAAATTTAAGGACAGAGAAAAGAAAAAGCAATTAGCTTCGATTAAAATAAAACAGAGAGGAAAAGGATGAAAATAAGATAAAAGAAACTTTTGCTATCAAGAACTTTAAGATCTCTTCTTTGCCAGAAAATAACAGGTTGCGCAAATCATGGCTACATATTGGAACTCGGAATTTGGAATTTTATGCATTTATTCCTAGACTGAATGCCAATCACCAAAAGTTTTTGATCCACAAAAAGTGCAATTCATTAAGTTAAATTTCTCCATAAAATAAGAGCTAAGAGATGAAACTTCCCCATAAAATAAGAGTTAAGAGATGAAACTTCTCCATAAAATAAGAGTTAAGAGATKAAACTTCCCCATAAAATAAGAGTTAAGAGATGAAACTTCTCCATAAAATAGGAGTTAARAGATGAAACTTCTCCATAAAATTCCAGCATAAAGGCTATCATAGAATCAACAAGTAGGGTATATGCTCACTGAAGGGAAAGAAAACAAATGAAATTTGAAATTATATGGCAAGTAAATGGCATACCTGTCGACTGTTGTTTGAGCTCTGAAACAAGACAACCTGCAATATAAAGTAAATAGTGTGCATCCATTCGAGCATATTGCACCATTTCAGCAGGTAGAGGGCGTTGTCTCCAGTCTTCTCGCTGTAATTAAAATGAGGAAAGGAAAACCCATCAATATTGGAGGTATTCCCATTTTACTGATTTTCCATTTTTTAACCTAGTGAACACCAGGCATGCAGCACCATTGTAAATACACATTTTACTGATTTTCCAGACTTAACCTAGCTAGTGGCAGGCATGTAATCATAATATAAATATCATAGCAACCTTCCCCAAATAATTGTTGAAGCCTCCATGTTTATTTAAAGGGACCACAGTAATGATGCATCTTGCATTTATAATTGATCCTATGACCTCCATTTGTGCCAAAGAGAGCTATTCTTCTCAAGTAGAGGAGCTACTGATGATCCTTAACATACTAGGCTAAAAGCAAAGTAGACAARATGGATCACCAGTGAAACAAATGTCCCACTAGAGCTAAGCCAGAGATCGAAACAAGCAATATTCTGGTAGAAGAAGCAACATGTGGRGGCATTTTTTGACACTCTAAATTTAAGGASAGTCAGGAACATGTGGATCCATCAACTYATTTGTCCAAAAAGTTTGACAAATACAGGAAGAAGTGCAAATGGATGTTTTCAAAGCGGAAACAAATTTCTTCCCTTGAGAAATTGATAATTCTAGGTTAAATTGGTCCAATGCCAAATTTTAGGTCGCATTTCATTCTTTCTTTGTACTCTTCCATTCCAAATATCATCCATTGACAAGAAAACCAGATGCAGCTTAAGATTTAAGAAAAGCTTAGATGAATGGGTGTATAATGACTAACCTGTAACAATTTGTTTTTGCTTATACCACAATATGTTTCAAGCAGGTATGCCAATGACTTTTGGGGTTTTAGCAGCACATCACAAGCCTGAAATACAGAACTCAAATTGTCAAACTTCAGATAAGAAATGTCTCACCACAAAACAAACTGTATCAAAGAAAAAATAATCTAAAACACAATAAGTTTCTTGGCTCTCTTGTCATTCTATAACTTCTTACTCCACACAAATGAAACATGGCTAACAAATAAAGCTCATAGCTCACCTTTGCTGTATCAAATAAATTAACTACATATATATGGAAGTCTCTTTGAAGCCAGAGAACATCATTATCAGCACCATGGAACACCTACACCACAAACCTTGCATTTAGTAATGGCTCTTTAATTAAAAGTTGGAAGTCAAAACACTTGTTTGGCATCGCTTGGTTTAACAGCAGAAAGAAAGTGAAAACTTATCGGTATCCAACACAATCACTTCTGAATTTATCCTACTCTCCATACACCGATACTTGTGAAATTTTATATATTTACATTAGAAGATTAATTCATAATATGAATGACTTCCACAAGGAATTCAGCATATATGATCAACTTTTACAAAGAATGTTCACCAATTATTTATTATGAATTAACAAAGATGAGTATATTGCAGGGCAAAGCAGTAGAAGCAAGTTTTCAGCTTACTAGAACAAAAGGTTTAATTCTATGATATATTTTCTCCTAGTTAACTTCCTTTATAAAGTTTCCGTAAAGGCTTCTGTAAGAGAGCCACGTGCTGCTTTGTTTACATTCTTTTGTTCTGTAGTTGAAATGGGAAAAGCATCAAAATTCTCCCCTTTTCTGTTTCTTCTTTAACCAAAACTTCAGTTAGATAAATTAAACCAAGTTGCTGAGTTAAATATAAAACAGAATAGAAACTCATAAAACAGCTACGCAATTCTCAATGTAACCTTGGCATTCGAAATAATCAATTATTCTTTCAATTAAAAGGATGATGTTAAGTAACACATTATCCAAATTTCATCATCTTAAAAATTGAACTAATTGATAACTCTGTACAATAAGTAGAAATGGTAGATTTCACAGAAACTCACAGTTTATAGATACATATAGAAGTTTCTCATTGCATAAATAATGGCATCTTGTACTCTTTCCTTTTTATTAGTATTTTATGAATATTTTAATAGATCTAACAGCTGAATATAACATAAGAGTCTTAATAAACCCACATAAACTTTCATATTGTTTCCAAATTATCTTATTATTTTTTCCTTCAAAATGTCTGGCTGGGTGATATGTTTCCCATAAACTAGTGATAGGAAAGTTCAACTATTATATCCTACTATATCAAAGATATTATTTCAAAAGCAACAGGTACATGTTGTCAAGCAGCTAAATCGCCAAAATTTGTCACTTGAGACTCATTGCAAACAGTTAAAGGTAGAATAAACAAAAACTCGAATGAATAGACAAAAGAAAAAGAAACAAAAAAAAAGTACCTTACATATCTGAGGATTAGCGAATACTGGCATAAGAATTCCCATCACATCATGCAAAGTTATTGTATCCACCAGATAATCATTGTTTTTAGTCGATATCTATACACATGGAGCATGTAAAGAAATAGATTTACATTACAATAATATGCTTACTTCTGAAAAAGTATATTATATAGAGAAAGAGGAAAAAGAAAAAAACTTTAAACATTAGTAAGTTTTCTGAACTGATTCGCATTAAGCATCAAGAGTTGTACTTCAATTATTTATTTGCCATAAAATTTAAACTTGTTCTTGTGTGCACCAATGTGCTTAGGTTTAGTTGTTGAATAGATGCATAAATGTAGATATAAAGATAAATGTATTAACAAAAGGATAGAGAGAAGGAAGTGTGGAGGTGCATTTTCCTCCCTAAAGTTTTGCTAATAAGTGCATGAGTAAGCTTCTGAATGTTTACCATATCAAAAGCCGTTCCATGTATTTCTAGTTTGGAAAACACTAAAAATACTAAAGTTGGTACAGAGATAAATGTTCCTATTTCAAATGTGTTAAAGATGAAGGCATATTAAWGGTTATTTCACATATTTATAATGAAAGAWACCTCGTGTATAAATAATTTTTAAAGCTCAAACTGTATAATTGTTGTGGAGAGAAAGTATCTTTTATTTGTTCAATATAATTTTTTTAAAAAAAATCATACAATTAATATCCTCCAGTACATGAACAAGCCTAAAAGTTGCCAAGAATTGAATTCTATTAGGAAATTAGTATCATTAATAATTTAATACAACATGATTGGCACGAAATTGTAAATTTGTGCATACATCAGACAAACAAGATGCAGCAGTCTCTCTGGGGAAGCATTCCTGGCTCTCTCTTACACACACATAATACAACTTCCTAGCATGGAAACATGTTTCCAAAGATTGCAGCCTTATATATGCATTTTACTGTTGTAGAAACTATAAAGTCCTTTACTGCCATGTAGCTTAGAATAAGTGGTACATGATCCATCAAGAAACAGACTTTCCGCTAAAGGATGATCATATCAGTACCCTTGCAAGTGTATCAACAGTTTGTTTTACATTATCCACATGCAGCTGTACCTTTACCTCAGCTTCAGAATACTAACTAAGCATAAAAGACACTTGAGATGTACTGCACGTATCAAGGAAAACATATTGACATGTTTAAAGGAGATGCATATTTGCTAGAGAGAACCTGTATAAGAGCTGTGAAGCCTAAGAAGGATCTCAAGCTATGCTGCTCAGTATCGACGGCGAACACTTTCTCCTTACTCAAAACCTCAGCCAGCTCCTCCAATTGTGATTCTGTTTCAACCCATAGGTATTCATCATCATTCATTTCCATGTTTCCATCAAACAGCCCCACAAATTCCGCATTTGGATTCTTCAAAAATTCCCCAATCTCCGCCTTGTATGGATGCACATTCACATACTCCCCTGCCGAACACAAAACCAAAAATTTCCTCTTTCAAATAAATTTCCGACGCAATTCAACAACACAACAACAAAAACCTAAATAAGTTTTTAAAAATACATATATATTATTTAGGGAAAGAAAAACAGAAAATTGCAAGTATACCGCCGGTAGGAGCATCTTGGAGCTTCAAGTGCTTGAATTGAGAATAAGAATTGTCAGCTAGGACGCGTTTGAAATTGTGTTGAGGTTTTGGTGGCGTTTCATTGTTGAGATAACATGATGATGATCTTTTCTTTCTCTGTTTTCTTTGTTTGTGAATGTGTGCTGCAAAGACGATGGAGATTGCTACTGTGATTGTGATTGAAAGTGCGAGTTTCAATTTTGGATTGTACTCCATGAGTGTATTTGTTGAATTTCTGCAGCTGGTTTTGCTCAGTCTCGCTGAAATTGAATGAGAACATCAGGGGATTGTGAAGGAGGGTGACGACGTTGCGGGGTTCAATGGCGGCTTCGTTAGTTATTGAAAGTTGGACTCCTGATGCCAAGGATTTGGGCTCATTCAGCCCAAGCTTTTGCTCACACGGCCTTTTTCTTTTCCCTCCTTTTTTATTTTTTGTTTTATTTTTTAATTACCGTGAGATTACCTTCATGCTTATGCCTTTATTTTTTCAATAAAATTCCACRCATGACTTCTTTTATCTCCTTCTACTATTTTTTACCTTTAACATGCAATATAAACTTAAAATCAGATAATATAATCTCACATGGTGATAAATATTTATTGAATTTTAAAGATAAATTTTAATCTTACATTAGCACGTGAGAGTTTTGTATAAATCACGTGATTTTTTATAAATTTTTAATTTAATTATCATTTTATAATGTACAATAATGATAAATAAGGATAAAATAATAACGTAATTTAATATTACATTAAAATAAAAATAATAGAAGGATGTAAAAAAAAAAATCATTTTTGATTAAAAAGACAAAGTAATAGGTCACTATCGCTTAATTCCCCTCTATCGTACCAGACAGAGGGTGGAGGAGAGAAGACTCAATCTGGCCAAAATCACAAAGAATTATAAGAATAATTTGGTAGACTATGTGCAGCCCAATTGTTGATTCTTTGAATACAATGTATCTCCTAAGGGAGAGGAAAGGAGAGTAGAGGGAGGAAGAGTCTTGAGGGTAGAGATAACCTACTAATTTATATATTTATTCATGATTTTATGTAATATATAAGAACTTGAATATCAGAACATTTTAGTCAATATAAAAAGATTCTTCTTCTTTTTTCGAATAAAAAAATCTAATTAAATTTTTAATTAAGGATGTAAGTYGAGTTGTGTAAGCAGAGAGTTTAACAATATAATTCTTTAATTAAGGGTACAAGTCGAGTTGTGTGAGCAGAGAGTTTAACAATGTAATTCTAAATATGTTTATATCTTCCTTAAAACACCAATAATAATATTAAAAGTATATGGTTATTTAGCCCCTTCAAAAAATTTGCTCATCTAGTTCTATTAAGTCATCCAATGAAGCATTATAAAGAACTATATTATTATTGCTGTAGCAAAACTAATATTAAACGATATAGCAAAAAAAAACATGGAGTGTAAGCGTAAGCTTTAATAAAAATCACATAATTGTGCTCGAACCTGCCTAAATTACAATGTGAGCCTCAAGCCGGCTCGGATTATAAATCTTTTTTGTCTAAACTTTTATTTTATTAATAATACCACTTATATAAATAAAGCTGAAGTTTTTATTAATTTAAGAAATGCATTCAAATATTATATCTATAAGTTTTTATATTATTTTAATGCATTCAATTTATGTTATTCGGACCAAGTTTAAAATGTATGGAAGTCCGAACTAAGCTCGTTTCGAATTCGAGCACCATTTCGTAAGCAATTGAAGACGAGATGGAGAAGAACACTCAAGTTCTTGAAGTTTATTTTCAATGGAAAATCAAGAGAATTCTGACAAGAGAAGGTCCTCCAAGAACGTTTATGCACTGGCTCTTTGTGTTTCAGTTCGAATAAGGGTCCTTTAACAGCTCCTATTAGAAATATTGTTTTATTCGGATCATCTTATACTAACCAGAGATGCCATTACACCTACATATTAAAGTTCCTTGAGTGGCTATGATCAACATGAGGAGGGTTTTGAGGATATGGTCCAAGAATTGGATCCCAAGCTACCTACATCAGGCCCTCCAACAGGGAAACCATATAGAATCAGTATACTATACAAGGATTGTAGATTGGGACAATCTTTGAACTGAAACTAAGACTGGGAGAGGACATGGAACTTCACGAAATATGGACATAAGCAATTTTGCCAGGTGGCTCAGGAGAAATTGACGAAGGATGAAACTCAGATTTTGATTTGGATTGTTCTTCAGACAACCTCAATCTCTGTAGATTCACTTGTTCAAACTCTTCAATAAGAATCAAACTCATAATTAATCCCTGTGTCTTGTCTGCCCATGATTTGGAGTTTACTTAATGATTATGAACATTCAGGATCATTGGCTGAATTTACTTCCATTTTCAAGTTAAGGACACAAATGACAAGGAGGATCAAACTAAATTGAYATTCAGCACAGAGTAATAAAATGGTTTGTGTTAGGTGGCTTAGAGTGACGCAACAAACTCACAAAGTAAAGCAGAGAAAATTGCTTCTGTAATAGCCGCCATGAGTTATAATTTCTATACTTGAAGAGGCTTACAAGATTGATTCAAGGAAGGAATGGTTCTTTTCTTTGAAACTTCACTCAAACAAGCTGCAATGCTTTTTACCTTTCCTTTTCATCCTGGACAAATTACATACTTTGTACATTGTATCAGTATGGCCTCCTTCACAATTGCACTGTTGTATAAACTTTGTTTGTATTCAGAGTAATTTGTCAGGCGATGCTTGCCTCTACCGGCTTTTTCTGAAGGCGATTAAGAAGCAACTCATAATCCTGTAGAAATAGTTGCATAAACATTAAAAGTGATTCAACATAAAAATCAAGAAATGAGCAAATTCAAATTCAAACAATGGTAAAGAGAATCTCTTTCTTGATTTCTCTTCCACTATATAGAGACAATTTTTCACGGACCACAATGTGCTGCATATCCCAAAACCAGCCACCTCATCACCTCAAGAACATTACTGTTTGGCGTCATGTTAGCAGCATTGCAACAAAAATGCAATCAGTAAAGCGAGAAGTTACCTGTACAATAGATTGTGCACAAAGCTTTCCTGATAAAACAGCACCTTCCATGGATGCCAAGTATTTTTGCTTTGTGTAGTCACCAGCTAAATAGAAGCCTTCTACTGGAGATCTTTGCAAGGGACGGCAGGGTTCAGAGCCTGGTACCGTCTTATAAACCGACCTGAAATAGAGAATTTATCAAAGTCAAGTTATTAGAAGAAAGAAGGTCGATACAGCATATGTTGGAGAAACTTCAATTAATGAGAAACATTATACAGTACGATGTCACAGAAAAACTTTCATACAGTACGAATTACTAAAAAGAGGAAAACTTCCACCCCAAGAAATCAAGGGACAAACAAGAGAACATGTCACCTTGGAGTTTTAACAACATGATACTTCAATAATTTTGCTTTGCTCTGGTCTGCTGCAATTTCATCTGGAAAGAGTTTGGCAAGTTCCTTCATTGTAGCATCAATAATTTCAGAGTCACTGCATGAGATCCATTCCTCTGCAGGTGCAAACACTAGCTCCAGCATTGATTGATTTGGGCTGTAATATTCCTGCATATAATTAATATTCAGGTCAAGGGTAGTTGAAAAGACATGTTTCTAAACATAATTGCCATTAAAAAATTAATAACCAGGCAATAGTCGTTAGGGAATGCTGCAACTTCCTGGTTTAAATTCACGCATACCAATTAAGCATACAGTTTGAATATGATATTAATATCTAATAGTTTACAACAAATACCTTACAAGCTACAGACATGTCTGCATATACACTGAGAAGTGGACTTCTGCAAGAAGAAAGAGAAAAACATATATTTTAGTAAAAGTTGAGCCATATACTATGCTACAGTTAAATGGATGGATCTTCAATGGTTCTTAGAGAAGCATTCTTCTTTTAGCGTTCACCAACATGAAAAACAAAACCTAAATTCAGGATCAAAGCGACCCTCCAAGATATGGGATATCTAGATGAGTGAGAGGAAGTAATTGTTCTAGATACAAAAATTTGATATAAGAGTCTTCAGTTCCTCACAGAATATGGGGAAACAGTAAGAATTGTACGCATAGTGCATAGTGATTTAAATCAACAACAAACGATTAACTATCTCTATCTGGCAATAATGAAGGTAAGAAGTATGATGCCACTGTGAACAGATTGCTGAGATAACATTGGAAGATGATTATCTGATTGTGTTATAAGTGGGAAGAAAACCTGCTGAACAGAAGATGGTCATATGTGTTCTTCAGTTTCCTGTCGAACCTGCAACAGAAAGCAATTTATGTGATAAACCACAGAAGTAGGATGTAGCTATATTTATAAAAGCTATGACATTGGATATGTTACGTATGATCCCCTCTTTGTTATTGTCAATGTCCKTATGATTTCCTCCAGCAAAGTTTTCTTACTATTGAGTATCCAAACCTTGTCATAAGTTAGTTTAAAAWATCAAACAGAGTAATTCTGACTTGCATGAAATACATGTAAAAATAAATKTATGTGCCAGATTTTTAGTTCACGGAAAAGTCGACCATCATGTAACATAATAAAGAACGTAGAAAAATGCATCACTTACCATATGTGGACATTTATAACAGGAACTCCAACTAAGTTCTCCAATTTTCTGAAATAAGGGATCTCTTTCCAGTCCTCGGGTAAAAGAAGCTTCAGGATATCAACTGTTTGGAATTACGATAATTATTAAATCTGAATACATTAAGCTTCAAAATATGAAAGCCTTCGTCTTTATGATTCAAGGAATATATAGTTCACCTGGAGTAGCAAATACATAAGCATCTCCCTTGATCACTGACCCATTACTTAGTAAAAAGCTTTTAACACTTCCATTTTCATTAAGTTCAATCCTCTGTATTCTTGAGTTAAGCCGTACTTCACCTCCTCGTGATCGAATATGATCAACAATAGGCCTGCAAAGTCTCTCTGGAGGGTTACCATCCAAAAAGGCCATTTTGGAGCCATGCTTCTCCTGTACAGTTCCAAACATTGTAAAATGGGCTATTGAAACATTAAAGGAAAATGGGCCATAATATGAAGAACAAGAAAAACTTATTTCAGACGGTTATGTAGTTAATTGCTATAGAGAAACATATGTACAGGCTGCAAGAAATTCCAGAAAAGGATAACTCTGTTTTGCTTAACGAGACGCCATACAGTGATTCAATGAAAATTCAAGCATTCTTGAATCAGGTTCACATGTACTCAAACTCAAAGAGACTGCCAGCATTTTTATTTATTAGATTTTTTCTCTTTTGTTGGGGGTGGAGGGATGTCGAAGAAGGGGAAGATAAAGAATCCAACCTGTAAAAATCTGTTCAATGCAATCAAAATACACTGCATTGACAGTTCATCGGGATTTATGAAGTTCAGTGCCTTTGACATAGCAATGAATACCTCATCAGTTACTCGATCTGGTACGCCCTGAGAACCAGTGCAACATATTAGCTACATATGATATTTATTTAAAAATAAGTACAAAATCACTTAATAAAAAATTAAAGATTAAAGAAGAGAAAACCAGGGGTAAAAAGAAAAAAGAAGATAAAATCTGCAATTTCATGGTGAAATTCAGGAAATGATGATCCAAACACCATGATGGATCATTATCTCATCAAACTATATGTTTGGCAAAACTATCAGTTATTTAGATCTAATAACATCATGGAAGAAAGTAATATCAAATAGTTTCTTACTTGCTTTCTCATCCAGTCTTTGACGGTTATACCGTCTTGTGCCTCAACATAAGCCTGTCCACCAAGAATTGCTGGCAGGAGTCCAACTGCAAACTTGACTTTCTCTGGCCAAGTGAGCATTTCATTGTTCTTCAAGATGGCCCATATTCCTGGCAATCCAATTTGACAATAAAAGAGAGGCCAAGAAAGTTTGAGGACACAAGATTATGTTGAGTGTAGGCTCTAGAAGGTTGGAAGAAAAGTTCACCATTTAATGGCGCAGGTAAAACCTCGGGAAAATCAAATCGACTGAACTCTCCAGGCTTATTTGGCATTGCAAATATCATAGAGTGCTCCTTCCACTGTAGTCGATCATTAATTCCTAGTTCTCCAAATAAATTCTGCACATTTGGGTAAGCCCCAACTTAAAGTGGATGAAAGTCAATGAAATTGAATCAATTGACACATAATTACAAAAACCTAACAATCAGGAAAACATTAATTGTTCAAGCATGCAAAGTACATCAGGTAATAGACGAAGTTAAGAGTTCTTATAAAAGTAATCGAAAAATTGACATGATAGAGATCCAAAAAATATCAAAGATGAAATAAAGTGCCCTAAAAGAGAAGTTAAAGCTAGAAAGCAGTTGAAAAGAGCAACATTATAGCATCCTCTACTAAAATGGTATTCATCGGTGGAAATGTTAAACACCAAAAGCTTAATATCTTGATGATTAGACTTACAAAATATGTGCAGTCCAGTTTCATACCAGTCCCCATCATCATCTTTCCATGCAGCAACCTAGCCATAGAAAGATGGAACTTCAGCAGAAATACATGTTAACATAGGAGAACATGCTCAAGTTTCCCACAGCCAACTCAAGTGCTAATACAGTGTTTTATCCACTATAATTTAGAAATCTATATAATGCACTAGTTGTTTAAGAACTGAGACTGTGAAAAAAAAGATAAGAAGGTTTCTTAATACCTTTCCTCCAAGAACATCCCTGGCTTCCAACAATATAGGTTTATGTCCTGCATCCGCTAAATATTTTGCTGTAGACAACCCAGCCAAACCTACAAGAAGCTCCATTCTTCAGAAAATTAGCGTCATAATAAAGGATGTCTTTGATAGCTCAATTTGCAACAAAAGAAAAACCAGATGTGATGTGTTGACTGATTCTGAAAGTATTGAGACGATGTGTATTTCATCTGATGACCACAAACATCCAAAATGTCAACAATAGGATTAAATGGATAAACAAACTCAAGACGCCACTCAAAATCAACCACCGATATGCATGGAGATTTGAGGGTTAAACAGACATCCAGAAACAGACAACCCCAGGAACCCCATTGCTGATCCACCCCTGCACTCGAAACAAAATACAGGACACTACTGATCAAAGTATCCACTTTTTCATGTAAAGGAAAGGTGAATGCTTGACATAAACAAGTAACAAAGTAAAGCTTTTCTTAACAGGTTATCAGACTGTTGTCTAACCTGGTGAAAGCAACTAAGAAAATTGGCATATGCTTATGAAAGAAAACCAAAAAGAAGGTATGCATGCAAGGAAATCTAAAGAATGATAGCGCAATTCTATTAGATAACATCAAACTGATTGGGAAGCAGACTTCACAAATAGACAACTTTTACAGAGAATTTTCTAACAGAAAACAGTAGAAAAACCTATTGAGAGCACATGATATTTCCACCTGCACCAGCAATGACCACCTCCAATGGTTTATTTGGACRTGGAGAAGTACGAAATGAGGAGGACAAAGAAGCAGCTTCCAGATAATTCACAGTATTCTCAAGGTCAGGTCTTGGGTAGTCAATACAAACAACCTGTATATCAAGCAGACAGGCAATTAATATTCTAGATTCTTTGCTTACTTTGTAATGTCAAAAGCTCCTCAAAAAGCAGACCTTTAAAGGGCTTGTATCCTTCTTTGATGTCATGATAACAGTATTTACAACTGGGAATTTCACTTTATGACCCATAGAATCACTGCGTCCAAATGAAAGTGCATTCATTTCCTTCGATACAAAAATACAGCCACCCCTTGCAGCAGTCGGCAAACTCCAAAGCTGAACTACATGACTTTGCCTACTCAAATTAACAGCAGAGACGTATCCAAATTTAGACATTTCTCCAAAGCCAGCTAAACCCAAGATCCTTAAAAAGGTATAACGCAATTCAGAAGCTCCCACTAGAAACACCCTGCCATCAAATTGGATTACCCTTTGATTAAGGCTACTAAAAGCATTATAAAAGTAACAAATTGAGGAGGTTATTTAAGTACAAGCTCGTAGAAAAATTAGCAAAATGCCCGATAGCACTTTCATAACCCCTGTCAAGAATCAATAGCTTTTGCAATTTGAGTGAATTCATCTAAAAGGAGCGCAATTTATAACGACCAAGTACTTGTTCAAGCGGATTAACACTTTATGAGCTTACMCTAATTAACAAGGAAGAGTAGAGCCAATAGTAAATAACCGACAAACAGAAATCCTTTAGCAACTCGACTACAACACTCGGGAAAAGAAGAACTGAAATGTGGAAGAGGGGACCATTATAAAGTCCAGAAATGCTCCTACTCTCCTGGACCTTCAAGAAAGAAGGTTAGTGAAACTCAAGATTGATATCCTTACTTTTAAACAAGCCCAAGAGAGAAACTCATGCAAGTAGAAAGAACAGAAAAAAACATTAGAATTGAGGTGAACTTTTCTACCTTGAGGCAAGTTGAAAAGGGTCCAAAAAGAAAGTCCCCGATTGCAACTTCCGGTAAAGGTTGAGCAATCAAACGGTGGATTTGATGTTGAATTTTGGGTAGAAAAAAAACATTATTGCAGCTTCTGGTAAAGGCCGTAAAGGGACAGCCGGCCAAGATAACGGAGCGACAAAAGGGAAGGTAGAGAAAAGACTGAATTTTGAAGAGACAAGAATACCGGAAAATTAGGAAGGGTATCTTTCGGGTAGTTTGACAGTTAGCAGAGGAAATAAAATACCAATCAACTGTTGTTCGACTTCTGGTGGTTGGCCACTTTGCTGTGCCTCCAATATTCTGAATCTTCCTAAATTCCGGAGTGCAGAGTGGGTCATGGGCCTAGATTTATCTCCAACTGAGTCATGATTCTTAGGCCCAACAATGACAGATATCTGGAGTATCTTTCGGCCTTAACTTCTCCTGGCAATGCTCGAACTTCGGCTCTAGACCTACTATTATTCTCCTTATTATATCAATAATAATTAATTAATAAATGTATGATTATTTAATAAAATTCACATGATTGTATSCGGACTTGCCCAAATTAAAATGTGGGCTTCAAGTCGGCTCGAATTATGATTTTTTTTCTAATTTTTAAATTTTATTTATAATACCAGTTATATATAACAAAAAGGGTGAATAAAAATTACAGATTTTATAATACCACTTCAAGTGGGATCTAGACCTACTATCAGCGGCAAGGAGAGAGAGCGGAGATATCRACTATCATTCAAGAGAAAATAYGATTAATTTTGTCTTCTAGATAAAAAATTATTAATCTTTACATCTCTGCTTATTTTGCTATTAGAATTAAGCCGAGATTTTATTATTTAAAATTTAAAAATAATTTAAGATATGAAATTTCAAATTATATTATGAAACAAATGACATATATATATAGACCATATATATATAGAACCAGAAAAATTGATCTGGCCGACCCAAATTCACGTTTTGGGCTTCTCTATAGGCATGGCCCAATAGTCTAGATCCAAATCCCAACAATTACTGAGGTAACTGCTGCTCAAATTTATTCAAAGTTGGTTGCCCTGGAAAACTGCATTCTAACCCTTAATCGTACAGAGACCAGTAAGTCAAGAAATTCATGAAAGGCAGATATGATGAATTCAGTGGAAATGGAAAGAAATGAAAGCGCCATTTCTGAAGCAATTGAAGACGAGATCGGGAAAAACTCTGAAGTTCATTTTCGATGGAAAATCAAGAGAATTCTGATTTCTCTATGGACAAAGATCAATGAGTTCAGAATAGAAGTTCAAGATCAGTTTCTTCAACGATGTAGTGGCACTGAACCTATTGAAAGAACAAGAGTGCACCATGTTTGGCCTGGAAATAATGTACTACTCGGTACTCTCTTGATCAAACCAGTTTATACAAATGATAGAGAAAAAGACTTGGAAGATTTGATGGTATTCTTCCTGATTTCCTTCAAAAATTGCAGGTATTTTTCTTCAGAGGGAGATTGATTTGTGGTCCAGATCCAAAAGGGTTGCTCTTAACTGTTACCGCAATTGGTCTAACAAGTTGGACATTTGCTGTTCATGTTGCAAGTGATTTAGGGAACCATTCCACTCTCATTATCTCCTCATTCTTGACCATGATCGTTAGTCCTCAACTTAGCAACTTTACTTCCATCACTAGTCAAATATAACCCAACACTTGCACGCGGACACACATCTTTCGACTTCCTTAATCAAGATTAAGCACGGAATTCAAGTTTTACACATATCTATGAGTTTCAAGAATGCGAGATTTGCATGTGCATGACTTGCTTTGCTTATTAGTTTGCCATGCAGGTCTTTATCAACTTGGGATTGATCAGCACAATGGACCCAGGAATTATTCCTAGAAATGAAGATGAGTTAGGAGATGGAAGTAGAAGCAAGAGGGTGATGGTCATCAATGAAATAGAGGTGAAATTAAAGTATTGTAGGGTTTGCAATATTTACCGTCCCCCTAGGAGTTGCCATTGTGTTGTCTGTGACAATTGCGTTGAAAAATTTGATCACCATTGCCCCTGGATAGGCCATTGCATAGGACCGGTGTGTAAAAGTCACAACTCTCCATATTAAATTTGTGTAGTTTTTCTTTCGGATGGAGAAAAATTAATTTATTAAAACTATTAACGGCTATTTTTCTTTTTTCACAGAGAAATTATCGATTTTTCGTGATRTTTTTGGTGACAGCTTTCGTCTTTTTCCTCTATATATTGGCCTTTTCTTGCAAAAAAGTTCAACGTAAATTGTATGGAGATGGAGCAATTCTTTTGGTCCGTGATTCCCCTGAGACATTGGCATTGGCAGCACTTAGTTTTGCAGCGGTGTGTTTTCTTGGTGGCCTATTCAGCTATCATGTGTACCTAATTACCGTAAATCAGGTAAGCATTCAACCCTTTCGCTTTCCTAATACATCCAGGAATATGGATGTAATCTAGTAGAATGTACTACAAACTAATTGACCTAACTTCTCAGTATTCGATTATGCATATGGAATAGTAAGTTCATATTATTAGATCAAAGCATGTCTACCTCTTAAACAGTTTACTAGAATGATAAAAGTTTCTATGCCTTTGTGTTGGTTTATATCCGATGTACCTTGAATCCCGTCCTTTCCATTTATGACTGACTCACATCTATTTCTTCTTATACAGACAGCTTATGAGCATTTTCATCGCAAGTATGTGAGCTCTAGAAACCCCTACGACAAAGGAATCCTTAAGAACATTAAAGAGGGTTTACTTTCGCCACAGCCACCTTCCAGAGTCAACTTCCGAGCAAATGTTCAAACCCCAAGTCGGGTGGATGGACGAAATTAAGGTCTATTTTGTCATTTCATGTTATGCGATTTATTAATGGTTTTCATTCTGATATAAATTTTACTCTAGTCGATTTCTAAACCAGCTCAGTGAAAAGCATAATTCTATTACAGAAAAGAACACGTAATCTGTTGTTAGTATCTCACATAGACCACTTTTTCAATAGTTTGTAACTTTGCATGTGCATATCTGCATTCTCCTAGCTTAGATCACATGATCCATGTAATCTCCATAGCATTCCACCTTCAATCACATGGTTCTTGTATATTTCTTCGTGATGATCATAACTAATTTGACCAGCCAGCACTCACAAATTGATCTATGATTAGAGTTAGACATCTGTGCATTATCGTTGATCACAATCAAGAAACAACATACTCCCAGAATTGTGTAACAGGAGACTCATAATGCAGCCAAAAGTCATGCTCTGACACAGCATAATGAAAAGGAAATTAAGCATAGATCCCATGTTTACAAATTATAATTCCCAGTTTTTGTAATTTCATACATTATCTTTGTGGATGGTTTCAATAAAGTTATTCTACAATAATGAATTTGTAATTACTCAAATTGAACATGATTACGACAACGAAGCAAATTGCACCCCAGATATATAAGATTTCATCATTTTCCTCCTCTAAATAAAATGAATATAGGTTAATTTAATTTGTTCATTGTTGTAAAAAGACRCATATGCCCTTATTACGAAGAAGAAGAAGWATGCATCCTTACATGCAAGCCCCGTATGCAATTTAAACATTGAAAAGATACAACAATTATGTGTAAGGAAGTCTTTTAAATAAAATATTATTTATAATGCTRAGGAAGTTGGTACCTTTTAAATAAAATCTCGAATTGAAACAAACAATGTTCCCTCTCGACTTGAACTCGGAGTAATCGGGTCAAATATTTAATAAAAAATGAARAAGGAAGAAGGTAAGAGGAGTACATCATGGTTACTTTGCAAGCGACGATACGTCTGCACACCACGTTTTCTGTTCTGAAACGTTAGGATTTGATTGTTAGCTTTCTGCTCGTCAATWATAAGGTGTTGGTTCCATTTCTCTTGAATCTCATCCCATAAAGAGAAACCATTCCACACTCCATCTCWCCAGAAAAAGAGGCACTTCTAAAAAAGGGAAAAAAAAAAAAAAAGGAGTTTTTGGTTGCTTGACACTCAAATTAATTGGATTACTTCTCCATTAAAAAAAAAAAATCAAAGATTCATTTTACTAAGGCGAAAAAGGTTATTAAATAGTTATTTGATGATGTTATTGAACTCATAAATTATTTTCTTTGTCCATAAAAATACGTATATATGTTTAACGCTAATAACATCATTTTCTATACTTTTTTAATTGTAAATAAAAGATATGATCAATCGATTAATATTTAACGTGTATATTAAAGAATCTTCAAATTATATATATAGATAAAATGAAAATTATTGTTGTTTGAAGAGTTGCAACCTCCAGTCTGGTCCAGAATGGTCTGTATTTCTGAGATGGGAATGAGGGATCACATGCACAAAGCAGCCACAAGCTAACAACTATTTGGTGTATTGCAACAAAGCAATTCAAGCACTGACCAGTTGGAGCTTTATATTAGACTAAAAGCAATCCAACTCCTACTACAAGCAAGCTATATATTCAATTATGTATATATACATGATAATATACTCTTTAGTTTATGCTTAATTATGAAAATTATTTCAAGATTCAACTCTAGTATATATTGTATTTTTTTTTTATGAGAATATAATCGATAAGATTTTTATTTGTAAAATATTACAAATAAGTAAGAAATTTACGGCAAATGATCATTTATAAATTTAATAAGAAATAATTATAATTTTTGAACTATTCTTAATTTATCAATTTGATCCCGAGAGTTACGACGAAACTTCCTCTATAAATTTGTTGAAGAAGATGCAGAAGACTTCTAGTCTTGCCAATACTAGTCTTTCCACGGTTTTAAGACTTTATCATATAACCAATTTGATTGATGTAAGTTATTGTCCTTTCGTTTGAAATATTTTAATAAAAAATTATTAAACATATATTTACAAGTATTAAATAATAAATATATTATATTAAGTCGAATGTTAATCAAATTCAATATACTCTTTATTGACGTGCTTTACTTAATATAATATAATATATAATTACAGTTAATATATTAAAAGATGTCTCATCCATATTACGTTAAATAGCGCCTTACATTATTATTCTCGGCCATCGACTTAATTTTGAAGCCAACCTCTATGGACCCAATCGTGAGGTAGAATCACATGGAGAAGTAACGTGTCTGAAATCTAACTCCACAAATTGTACTTTTTCTCAAGCGAAAGATTTGAATTGTATATTCCAACAAAATGTACGTTAATCAGTGTCCTTGAGATTGGAGATCTGATTGGTCACAACACATGCACTTKGCTTAATACTAAGATTTTTGAACTTGAACATACTCTGAATCTAATAAACTACGAGAGTATTTTTTGAAAATCCAACTCCACAAACTAGTACAACATAATTAATCTGGGCCCATCAAAATCTAAGCAAAATTATATTTTTTTTTTCAGATGCTTTCTGATCGGTTTGATATCAATTGAACCGACCACTCGCGCTCTGGTTGCTAATGAAGTATATATATCTACTAAGTTTTATATTTTTCAATATATTTTTTTAGACTCAAATATATAGTCTTGCTAACATTGAGGAGATAAGTCAATATTTATGTTCCCTAGGGTTCTTATTCAATTAAGCTTCAAAGGGTAGAAAAGAGTTCCCTATGTTTGAAGTTATATATATATATTTAAAAAAAAAAGGGTCGAGAGTTGCTTGCACCAATGCAGGAAGTATACCCAAAAGCGTGACATCTTTTTCTATGTTTTAGTTATGTCCTTCTACGAGGCTAAAACATATAGATTAGATTGCTAAATCGTTTAATAATAAAAATAAAAAGTACAATTCAGTTCTTATTGAAAAATAAAATTAATGCTAGTTTCGTTGGATTTTATAAGAGAAATGATAAAAATATCATGTTTTATAGTCATTTATTAAAAAAAAAAAGTGTTTATGATGAAGAGATCGTTTCTATCATTCCATCACCATTATATCACCTTTTTAACTTAATGTTGAGCTGCATATAGGTGTGATACATTCACAACGTCGAACTTGTTTTTGGATATTGCTGATTTAGCGTTGATGGATTCATTGGATGCCTTGTCTAAATTTGATTACGTATTATTTTATTTTTTTCGATTATCTATTTATTTTGTGAGTGTGTTATTTAATTTTCATATTTATGACTTTTTTATATAGAAATAACGCATTTGGAGAATGCATTATAACAGTAACAAACAAAATTATTTGATGAGCTCTAATTGAGAAGTTGAGACTAATCGAATCAATAATCGGAGAAAATCTTTGACTTCTACTATAACCAAGAGTAGTTTTTGTGTGCGTATATATATATATATTGGGTTTTTCTATTTCTTCTGTTTGGGAGGGGTTGAGGTCAATAAAATAAAAATTAGCTTCAATGAGACATCAGTAATGGAATAAAAGGTCTTATTACATTGTAACACCTGAAAGTTTGTGTCTACATTGGAATAAAAGGTCTTGTCCCCCTAAAATGGTCTCTTAGTACACTCGAAAATGCTTACACACAAGCCTTTTTTTGCTGAGTAGTAGATGTCCCTCAATTGTACAACACTTGCATTATAAACAAAAGGCAAATGATACTTTACTATGTACCACTGGCTCTGGGACATCCTCAGACTGATCAATCCAATCTAGATGGCAAGACTTAAGAGTGATGATGGACAAGATAGTTTAATTAATTAGAAATAATATAATAAGTCCATCATTTATTTCAATTTATTAAAGTACATTTGAGATTATTTTTTTCAATTTAACAATTTATTGCTAACGTTAAAAGTAACAATTAAAATATTTGATAAATTTCAATTATTGTGGAGAAAAGTTATCAAAGTGTTTAATAAACTTCGGCTGCTATTGGTAAAAGTCGTTAAAGTATTTGTTAAATCTTGATTGAAATTCAAAAAAAATACTTTTAGTGCTTCTAAAAGAAGTTAGAAAATAAAAAATGAAATTTTCTGAATGGAGGTTTTCTTGACAACATTTTCTCCGAATAATATTCCCTTTGACAGTAATTTTTTTTTCACAACACAATACTTTCGAATAATAATCTCGAAATCTCCGAATGTAAAAAAAATATTAAAAGATTAGATCAAAGTCCCAACAACTCATGTCGATGAATAACAGATGAGACTCTTGAAGTGTGAACAAGTTTACTYCTCAAGGGTGATTRWAAAAGCGACTGATCAAAACGTCCTCAAGATTGATATTTGGAGAAGTATAAGAGGAGATTTTGGATGGGCTCTGGGGGCATCAGCACCGGCGACCACAACGTGGAGCTTGTCAGGAGTAGCTCGTGAGGTGGGTCCCAAATCTGGTGCAGAATTTTCCAGCTTCCACGTGGGAAAGATGGAAGCTGTCACTTGATTTATCAACAGGWAAGGTGCTTTTTTGAGAACCAAACCACTAAATTATCGACACCTCACGGCAATAGAAAAGCACCAGAAGAGAACTTATCACGTGCCATTCCTCGCTACACAGGTTGGATCATCACGTGCCGTTTATCATTGTGTGGGCCTTCATTCTCACAATCAAAATAACGAAATATGAAGTCTGATAATAATTAAATTTTTACTATTAAAATTTTATTTATAACATTTTTAATCTAAATGTCACATTTGGTTAGAGTATTTGAATGTTATTTTCTTGATACATGAAACAGACGTAATTTCCGTCGCGCATGATTTAAATAGCAAAGACTGAAAGTAAATTAAACAGTACAGAAAAAACCGATTCGTTCCGGAAGGTAAATAACCCTCAAGTATATGAAAAGATATGTATAAAAATCATATAATTATTCTTTATACTATAAATATTTATAAATTAAGTATTATATTTTTATTCTCCTCACATTTTTTTAAATATATATATGATATATGTTAGTGTTAAAACATAGTATATATTACTTCTTCATGTATTTGTTTGTTATATGATTTTTAGAAATTATATACGACAAATTTCTAAAGAATTAG
>MEJB01000018.1:4829510-4845520 GCA_001752375.1 Rhazya stricta | reverse complement strand
AAGAAATGTGAATATTTAAATTTAGAGAGAAAAAAATAGATATTTTCTATGAAGATACAATAATGGATTAAAAAAAAAAAAGAAAAGAGATTGCACAAGTAACATGCTAATGATGAATAATTCATAAATTTTCTTTTTAATTTTTTATTTCTCAAAGTTCATTCAAAGTCATAAGTAGAGCTGGTCAACTACATTTGGCAGCCGAGGGCAGAAATTAATTAGTCAACTGAATTAAATGATTAAAACAACTATGTTGACTAAATTTCCATATGCACCCATTCTGTTTTTGTATTAAATTCTATTACTATATTATTAAATATTGATAGCCAATGAACGACTCTGGTGACGGGTATAACTAATGAGCTAAAATATAATATTAATTTGTGGTAGTTTCTCTTTTTAGAATTGTTTTTTCCCCTACCTGCACCTTATCCTCCTACCCTCTCTACCCAAAAAGTTTTCTTAGGCAAGTTACTATAGTAATTTGTTAATGGTTAGAATTTATTCATTGTTGACATCAAATTTTAGTCCTTCAAAATGACTAATATATTTACACAATTGATGATCTTGCAAACACTATAGTGTCAATTTTCATCAACAGATGTCGGATGAGGTAAAAAAAGGAGCTTTATATGCCGAATTACAAGTTTATTATTCACTCAATGAAATCAATATATAACATTCTTAATATATCCATCAGCTAATAAGCCCACAACATCCTCAACTGATCTAATGGCTAGTTACTAATAGCTTCCTTAGCTGATACGTTAATAGATTAAATTTTTTGAATCAACAATTACATTAAGAAATGAGGATATAAATCAAATCTAAATCTTATCCTTAAAATAACATTATTCTCCTTCGAATGTATTTTAATTATTCTCCTTCAAATCGTTAYATTTAAGTTTAACTAAAACGAGAAGTCATCTATCTAAATAATATATATTCATAAGTTAAGTTTGGATATTTTAGTACATTTGTTATTATATATTTTTTATTATACAAATTAAAATACATCATGAATATATATTTAATTCATATCCTTTTGCCGACCTTCGGAGGATCAATTTGTATGCAGTGATGAAAGGTCAAAATCGGTGCATGTATGGATGGTGATCCTTTCAATATCAAGTTAGAAAGAGAWATACATAAAACTCCTCCACAGTAATAAATAGTTTTTTTTCCCTTTAATTGAAAAAAAAAATTAGAGAGAGACATATAAATAAAATTTAAATAGCATGTCATTTTCAGTATTACATGCATGCCAACCATGGAGGACCATCAAGTTAAACCACAGGGACTGGCTTTGGCATGGTCTCCTRCATCTTTCTATTTGTTTGATATATTAATGCTGTAATAAATTGAACATTTATGTCAAATACTAGACTTCACATCTCATGTGTTAAAATGGGAGGAAAAAAGATTATATCTCTCACCCAACCATCTTAATATTGGATGTATAAAATTAAATTTCATGATCATGTAATATAAAATTAAATTTTCGTGCAAAAATTAAAAGAATATTCGACTATATACAAGTTGTTGAATTGAAAATATATCGGATCTCACATATCAAGACATAATTAATTAATTTTTTCATCTTTATCCTTAATCAAATTTTAAACCATCACAATTCAGTTTCTAAAATTAGAATCTTTTTTTTCCCTCTCATTTTATTATTTTTTCCCATGCAATAAGTTCTTTTCTTTCCTAAAATACGAATGAAAATATCATTTTACTTATCAATTTATTTTCTTCTTAATCAGTTGTATTTTAACCTATTTTAACACATTTAGAAAAACGAAGGGAATATCTTTTAAATGAAGGAGATTAGATGTTATTAAAGTTAAAGTTTCACCCGTTATAAAGCTTGTCTCTTATAGTAGAGTACATATATTATTATGTCAAATCAATCATACCACGATGTATATTAATTTTTTCGATACTGCATTTCCTCTTAAGTTTTAGAATATATATATATATATATATCGTATTTTGATTGATATGATGAAAAATATATAGTAGAATATTCAGAATCATTAGTGATGACAATTTAGGGTAAGAAAGCAAATTAAAAACTAAGGAAAAAAGAAGAAAATAAATGAAAACACAAAAAGAGTAAGGCAAAAAGAATCTAGTTCTTGGCCCCAAAACTGGAAAAAGTGAGCAAAGACGAATCAAGTTCTTGTGCTTGATATGGTTAAAAAAAAAGGAAAAAGAAGATTGTGAATAGTAATTTCTTTTTAGTTAAGTCACTGTCATATTTTGGGATATATTCACATTAAAAAGAAGTTTAAGACCAAAAAGTTATTATAATTATTTAATGATTTTATTCTAATATTATTATATTAGTAGGGGTACAAATCTGGTTCCTGAGGGACGTTTTTGTCATTGTGGAAAAATCTGTTACAGTTAGAAATACAATATTGATAAGGAAGGTCCTGATAGGGACTGTTTGGTAAATTGGAAATTAGACCTGGGCAGTTAGCTAGTCTTCCCTCACTTGTGTTCCAAGTCCCTTCCCTGCAAAGTGTACAAAGCCACTGTATACAAGAGAGGGGGAGAGAGAAACAGAGAAAGAGCAAAGCAAAGGATAAAAGAAAGAAAGGAACATATTAGAAGTGAACACAAGGGATCCTTTTTTGGGAATGAATAGTTTTTTTATACTATTTCCCCCCTCTTGAAATATTTGTTTCCAAAGTGAGCTTTGATAGCTAATGTGTTTGATGAAGTTCTGAGAATTTGGAGTTTGTTTTTGAATAGGATTCGCGTAATTTGGTTCATTTGCCGAGTTTTGTATATGGGTTTTTGTTGAGAGAATTTTTGGTTTTTTTAGAGTTAATACAGTTGTATAGGAAATGTCTGTGAAGAGCAGAGGAGCAGAGCAACCATCAAGATGTATTATATCTAGAAAATGGACAATTTTTCTTTGTATTGGTAGTTTCTGCGCAGGAATGTTCTTCACTAATAGGTACATATTTTAAAAATTCATCATAAAGTACGCTTTGGTTTTTGAATTTTTATGTCTTCTGTGGTGTCTTCTTTGGTGTCTCTTGGTTGTTGGCTTTCCAATTTTGTGAATTGGATAATGGAATATCAAACCAGAAAGTCTCTCTGGGAAATCACTCTCATTGTTCAAGATAAACGGTACTCGTTTTCTTGATGATTATACTGYATTATGTAATGGAGATTTGAATTTCTTGTGGGGCTGACGGAGCTAGGGGAGTTCATCGAAAATTTTATAGTCCGAATTCAAGATGGGGACCCAGTTTGTTGTATTTTCAATTGGTATTTGAAAATTGATGAAGTATAGTTTCTATATCTTCTGTTTCATTGGCGTGAACTAAATTTTCTTACGCCAGGGCACTTAACATATGCCTATTTGTTCACGGAGGAGGTGTAGATCCAAATTGGGAGTTCTTATTTTCTGCAAAAAGAATGTATTTTAGACATACTATTGTTCTTGTGGTTCATGTTTCATCGTAAGTTTCTAATCTTTTCCGTATCCGTGTAATTATATCAGCACAACGCTATGAAGTCCCTCTCCATCTAGCTAATCTGCGCTTTCTTCTTGATTTCTTTTCATCCGTGTCTGAAATTTTGCATTATTTTACCTTTATTCCCTTATTAGATTGTCAGTAAATAACCTCTAGGTTCTGCATGGCATAGTGAATTCTTATGCAATTTATTTAGCTTCCTGTGATTCTAGGTTTTTCCCCCTTCTTTCGGTACATGTTGGAAGAGTAAAAGAATTTCTTGATGCTTCTATATTTTGAGGCTCTAACATAATGAGTGTTAACTTTGGCAGAATGTGGGCAGTGCCTGAATCAAAAGGCATCACAAAAACAACTTCAGTGGAAGCTGAAAGCCTAAACTTAGTTTCCGAGGCTTGTAATCCTAAATTTGTGAGTATATCTTTGCATTCCTAACCTTGGTTACTTGTATTTAGAAACACTGATTTACATGAAGTCCATTTTCCTATTGGTTATTTTTTTATCTTTTACTATCTTATGCTTTTTCTTGCTACTCTTCTTCTAGTTGCAGCGGAAGTATGTAAAACGAGACTCTAAGGACATCATGACAGAAGTTTCTAAAACTCATAATGCAATTCAGTAAGCTCTATTTCCTTGTTTGTATCTTTTTTTTTTTTTTTTTTTTTTGGGCCTCGCTTCAAACATCATGCTTTTAGGATGCCCACTTTTTGCATTGATTCCCTCAATGATTGTCTACTCCTTATTTTTTCAAATAGGACCTTGGACAAGACAATTTCAAATTTGGAGATGGAGTTAGCTGCTGCAAAGGCAGCACAGGAGTCAATTCTAAGTGGAGCTCCCATATCTGAAGACATGGAAAAGAGTGACTCAACAAGGAGAAGAAAATATTTGATGGTTATAGGAATAAATACTGCATTTAGCAGCCGAAAAAGAAGAGATTCTGTTCGTGCTACATGGATGCCGCAAGGTTTGTGGACTAACTTTTTGGTGCTCTTTCTCCAAGTCCAAACTTTATCACTGTTATCTGATTAAAATAATTTTGAAATAGGTGAAAAAAGAAAGAAATTGGAAGAAGAGAAAGGAATCATCATTCGGTTTGTTATCGGTCACAGGTAGGGTTTGACAATTCTGTCAAAACTTCAGCTAGCATATGTTTCATCAAGTTTATGGAAATATTTCTTTCAGTTTGTCACATTGCGCTCCTATTCTAATAAATACATTTGTCTTGTTGCTCTCCTTCTTTTCTATTATTAATCTGCTTAAAGGGTGAACATCATATTACCAAACTACAACAAGTTAGGGCCTAAAATCTCAAGTTTTCATATAAAAGCGTCTGTTTCATAAAATTTAATGTATACATGTTCATGTTAGGTTTCATGCTTGAAAAGAAACAGAAAATCATCTTGTTGTTTCGCTGACTTTTGTGTTTCTACTGTCGAGAAATCCACAATTTTCTTCAAATATGGCATGCCTATTGTTGATGCAAGACTAACAGATGCAATAATATTTTTTCTTCCCCTGGTTTGCTTTCCTCCTTGATGCAGTGCCACAGTAGGCGGTATACTGGACAGAGCTATTGAGGCAGAGAATAAGAAGCATGGAGATTTCATGAGGCTGGTAATAGTTAGTTTATGCCTGGTTTTTCACTGCCAAAGTAATTGGTGCACATGGTAATCTTTTCCCTGAATAAAATAACACTCAGAAATTTCTGTAATATGAGCAGGATCATGTCGAGGGTTACCTTGAATTGTCTGCGAAGACAAAGACATACTTTGCCACTGCTGTTTCTATGTGGGATGCAGAGTATTATGTCAAAGTTGATGATGATGTCCATGTGAATATAGGTAATTGAAGGGTTAGGAAATAAGGCTATTACCTTCTCTAGTGGAATTGTAATAGTTACATCTGTCCGTTTCTAACATTTGATGAACTTATATGAGTCTTCATTTAGTTGCCCACTAATATTGTCTGTCCTTAGAGAACTGTTTTAAATCAGAGAATTGAAACCATAGCCATTACTTTTTATATTTTGAAAATAACCGAGCATTTTTACTTGATTTTCATATATGCAGGCTGTATGTGTATTTCCAAAAGGTTCTATACCTAAAAATTTGTCACATCTCTGTAATCAAATTTTGATGTGGAACCAAAAGCAACCTCCGATATCCTGCAAAAGGAATTCTCATCATTTTTCTTGTCGTTTTTTGCTTATTGACAAGATCTAAATTCCCTGCAGCAACCCTTGGTGAAACGTTGGCAAGACATCGGAAGAAACCTAGGGTATATATTGGTTGTATGAAATCCGGACCTGTCCTCGCACAGAAGTAAGCATAATATCTCTGTCTTGTTTCCACAAAATGAAAGCTGAGAACAAAAAACTTCTAATCGTAACTCTAAATTTGATGGAACAGGGGAGTAAGATATCATGAACCAGAATACTGGAAGTTTGGAGAGACAGGAAACAAATACTTTCGTCATGCTACTGGACAATTATATGCCATCTCAAAAGATTTGGCTACCTATATTTCAGTAAATCAGTTGAGTTCTGTTTCTTGCCTTATGCGGTCATAATATTTTCTCTGTGTTACTCGTGGAATCTTAATTGTCTGCTTAACTCTTTCAGGCATATGCTGCACAAGTATGCTAATGAGGATGTCTCCTTGGGATCATGGTTTATTGGGCTGGATGTGCACCATGTTGATGATCGAAGATTATGCTGTGGAACCCCACCTGGTAAAGCTTTCTGTTCTGTATAAATCTAAATTTGTTGCACAACTTGTGAATTTGGAAGTTTGAAATTGGGATAAAAACTTCCCAGCGGAAACTACTGGAACAGTAGCAACCAACTCAAACAAACTATGAAGCACGACACTTTGAGTTAAGAGGACCTGGAATTTCTAGCCCCCTACTTGTGAAATCTTGATTATGCATTTTACTGTGACTTGTTTTCGAGCAGAATAATTTTATTTCATGCATGTATTGGAGGGTTTTGCATAGGAAACCAAACCCGAAATAACTATTAAGCAAGAATTACTACACATTTTTGTTCTAAACACCAGATAGTATACATTTGTTGGCAATACTTACAATATGAATGACATTGGCTGTTATACTTGTTGAACTTTCCGTATAAGATCRAAATTCTTGTACCTTTTACTTAATGGTCTATCTCCAGAGGAGATGTTGACAGCCACTTGAATATGCAAAATAGACCCCAAATCACATGTCCAGGCAGAAATTATTATTAGATGGGCTCTAGCACCAGCATTTTCTCCTCCTCATTTCCTTTGAAATTGAAGAGCTAGACTATGTGGATGATGGTCACAAAGATGCTTTGGCCTGGATCTGAAGCTCCAAACTTTAGTTCCTTATGTTACTGGTAGGAGCAGATATGACACTGATTTCTCAGAGCAACTTGCATTTGTGGAGCCAAATCCTACATGGAGTTGCTGGCTGGGGACTCTGGTGTTCCTAGAGGGGAAACGGGAGGGGCAACTGTTCTCAACTTTTCAAAAGTCATTATTCTACTGATGGAAATTTTGAACTATTATTAGAGCTGTTTGCTTTTAACCCCTCAAGATGAGTTTTAAATTATCAACTTTACCTCCCCAATACAGCCCTCTGCATCCCCTGTCAAATTCCAAATTCCGGAGGAAATGGTTCTTTTAGGTTTCTTGACATGTTTATTTTTGTCATGAGTACTATAAATTCTTCTCATCTTCTTTTTACTATGTTCTTCTCTCTTAATGAGACAATGTGTTCTTGCAGACTGTGAATGGAAAGCACAAGCGGGCAACGTGTGTGTTGCTTCATTTGACTGGACCTGCAGTGGTATTTGCAGGTCAGTTGATAGGATTAAAGAGGTTCACCGACGATGTGGAGAAGGTGAAAATGCCGTCTGGAGTGCCACTTTCTAAGAATTACCATGCGCATATCATCCCAGCTCGGGAATGATAACAGGGCTTTGCACCTTGGTGGTAGTTTGTCTGTTTGATGCATGAAAATACAGAGTACAAATATCATATACATAAGGGGGGAGAGAGAGAGAGAGAGAGAGAGAGAGAGAGAGAGGTCTCCTTGTCCAAGCCTTCTCCATTTTTGTAGAGAAAGGTTGACTGCAAAAGCAGTCAAGGAAAGCTGGAAAATAGCTCTCATCGCCTCATTTTTCACTTGCTCGGGAATTGTAGAAGTGTAACTTTGTAAGTCATAGTTCATTATATTGCAAGATCTCAATAAACGCAAGCATTCTTCTGCTCTTCTCTTCTTGGAGTGGCTTATCATTCATGAATTTCCTTCTCCAAGTAACTTGATGAATGATGCTGATGATAATCACTGTTTGCCTTCTTTCTCGACGAACCAATTACTGCATCTGTTTGACTAATGCTACCAAGAAAATATAGAAATTCACAAAAAATATTTGGGATTCTTAAGACATTTTTATTTAATGACAAACAGTTTCGAATTGTTAGATCAGATTAAAAAGATCATAAATTATGAGTTTGATTTATGTATTCTCTCCTAATAGATATTACACATTGGTTGTGAGCATGTTTGGCCATTGATGAGTGCATTTAACATCGATAGGGCTTACTTTGTCTTATTCTACTTTTAATATTTGTTTAGATGAATTCAAATGGTGGCAAAACAAAATTTGCAAGATACAACAATATAATCAGAAACTGTATTTTTTGGCATTTCAAATGGTGCAAATAAGGTCGATGATTATTGCGAGGCCCCCATGGCTGGGATTTTCAGACTTTGCATGATTACCTGCCTGAGGACTGCCTATCCGAGGTCAGCCTGGTTACTCCGAATACGAGGTTAGGAAGCAAAGTCCCCAGGTGGCAGGTGTTTGCCTCAGGAATCTTTAGCCCCATATCAGCCCGCCGCCTGCTTCAAGTGCCCGATACCACACACAAGGACTCTTGATGGCGAGTCTGGAAGCACAAAGCCCCCACTAGCTACTCTCTCCTCCGGCCCCTGGGAAAGGAAGCACAATGGCCTCAAAACAAATGCYTTGTTGTCTAGAAGGGGCATCATGCCAAACTGCACGGTTCGTCCTCGGTGGAAAACAAGACGAAACGGCTCTACAAGCAATAAGGGTTCTGTTACCGCCAGACTGAAGAAGGGACTTCTTCATAACTGACTGAGTTCATAACTGGATTGACAAGAACCCCAGATAATCACTTGACCAACCAGCATCCCTCGGTCCTGTTTTGGGGGGGGGGGGGGGGGGGTTCTTTTCCGTATGAGCAGTTATTGTGTTGGAGTTGGAGAAATTCTGTGAATTTTGTAGCAGAATTCTTCCTACGCCCACTTCCGAGTAGACTCCAGATAGTCCTGCATTTGACACATGCTGTCCTGACATCAAGTAGGAACCCTTATGTTGTAATAAAGCTCCATTTCCAGCAAAAGGAAGATGGCACAAATAAGAAGTTCATATCATCCAAGGATGCGTAGAAATACATAAACGATTCAATGATAAATTGATACTGAATATCTAAAAATGGAAAGTACAAGAATTATATATATATATATATATATACACACAAAAGTATTACGAGAAATAAACCTTTTAGTATCCTCCATTGTCATTCATAAGAATGCCTAATGAGGAACCAAGAAAACAATCAAACAAACAATTTGCAGGCAAAATCCTGCCACTGATCATTACGATCAGAAGCGCAAGAAGCTCCAAAATTTTGAGATGTCTTAAAACCAGTAGGATATGAAAAGGGAAATAGATTTAGGAAAAAGACACATTAACTTTGTCGTGGTTCAAGAAAACTAAGGTTAATCCTGATTATGAAATAAAATTTGTACCCTTTAACATTAGCAACAGTTACCAGCAAAGAAGGAACTACCAATGGCCTTCATCTCATGTCAACTGGGATGCATATACAACACTATATATCAGGTTTAACAGCCTCAAATACGTGATATTGGCACGGCTCAATCAAAAAGTGAGGCTCGAGTGTCTCGAGCACTGCTTTCTCATTGAACCGCACCAATATCTCGTTTCAATGTCTTAATCTCTTGCTTCTTTCTTTGCAGGAAACCCACTCGGAGAGCACAAGCTGAAAGGAAAAAATAACATTTCTCATATAATGAGACAACAATGATTATATAGGGGATCAGAAAGAAAAAAATTGTGAAAGAGACACTTTAGAAGGACACAAAGGAAGGATAGTGTGGATGAGTAATGAAGAGAAAACGGGTCCTATTTCTGCCCGATTCAATTGATGAGAAGCTGAAGAATTCTTGTATCAAAGAGAGAGAGAGACAGAGCAAAGGATTGTTTTTGTTGCATTGAAGATGTCGCATTCAATTCTTCAACTACCCACGAGACAGGAAGTTGAAGTTAATTATTATAACTTCAGAAGATGCAGAAATGTCAAATAACTTCTGTAGCTTTTAATGCAGGTATTTAATGGTTATGGCGCAGTCCAGAGGATGTTGGTTCTCTGCAGCTTCACATTCAAAGTTCAAACCTGCTTCTGCAGTGAGGAAACCTTCCTTTTTATGTTTTTCTTTTATATGTGGACTAGAGGGTGGGGGTATGGAATTTGAATAGGTAAAATGCCGCTCTGGTAAACTAAGCAGAACACTATGTTATTATCTTAGGGATTACTCCTTGCAGTGGTTGTAGCTATAAGTGAAATGATCCATTGCCAGTAAAACTACTATGCACTAGCAAGTATTTACCTAATATTACACTCCGAAGTGCTAAAGCGGTTCAATACTGAACCAATTTATTTGCCCAACAAGTGGTTCTCATTGGGTCTCTTGAATGACTATTAGAGGAAGAGCATTTTATCTTTTTTTAATTATCTTTAACCTGAGGGATTCACAATGTTTAGCTGATTAATTGACTCGAAATTGATTTTGCCTAGTATTTCAGTTTTAAATTATCTTGAAATGGTGGCAGATTAAACTAATATCATCAATTAAATTATTTAAAAATGTAATAAAAAATGTAGACTTTTAAAAACAAGTAATTTCTGCCCTTTGATTTAACAAAATAAATTTATTATTTTGTATTTTTTTCATCATTGAATTTTCGATATAATTTATAAAGTGTTAAAAATACATAAGAATAACTTTTTTAATGCCAACAACAACAACAACAACAATCTGAGTAAAGAGTAAAGAAAAACCGTTGCATTTCTTGGCATGTACAAAGATGATCATGAAATTTGGAAACGAGAAGAAACTTTTCTTTCCACAAAATATTGTTTTAGAAGAGCATAAAACGAGATAAATAATAAAAATAAGAATTTGACACAAAAAAATTGAAAAGCCATTTGATTGCACACGAATATAATGTTCTAGATAAATAGCATAAATGCCGAAATCCCTAATTTAGATTTTTTTAAATTCGATCTTAAATCTGAATTTTGATAATTGAAAATTCATTCAAATGATAGATACAAAACAACATGTTGCTGCATTATCACATACCAAATCATCATTACCAATGAACAATCATGCCATTTGGACTCAAAACAGTCCCATCACACTTCCAATAGGCTATTATAAGAATTTTTTAGCCCATTCTCCGTATCTATATTCTCTACATAGATGGCAGATATTGTAAAGCATGATYGTATTATGCTTTCAGCTTGAAAAATGAAATTGGTGCAAGTAAGGGTTGAATTCCTCGGCAAGACAATTGTATCATAGCCCCCATTTAGCTCAAATACTTCTCAAATTCCAAATCACCTTTAGTCCAAATGAGAAGTTTAAAATGATTTTTGAAGTTTTTAACTATGTAAAGACTTTATTTCAAAGTTGTCTCAACTTTGTTTTATTTCACAGAAACCGCTCAAGAAAAATTCTTCGACTTGGACAACTAAGCACAATGAATTAGTCAAAAAGTTGAAAAGTCTCATTCAACAGTTGCCTCCATTATCACTTCTATCTGCAACACCCAAGATACAATATCTAAGATTCTCCAAACTGATACTGGTGATGTTTTTCTGGGGAGCCATCCTCCTCGAAGACTAATCGAAAAAGAAAAATTTATGGATATAAAAGTGGCAAGCTTAAATAGTTTGAATTGCATTGTCATTCAAGCTTCAAAAAGATTCTTGTASTGAAACGTGGCATCAAGAGATTTGASTTCTTTGTTATCRGAAATCATTTTCATGTAGAAATGGACATGTCTTCTTTTTCAAGGATGCTAGAATTCAAGCAAAAAATCGTTTTTCACTGACAATTTCTCTGTTGGACAGAATGGTTTTCAAAACACAATTTCACAGCAATCTATTCAAAGAGTAAGAAAAATGTTTTTACAGACATGCTCTCAAGACCCAAATGTTTCAATTCACAAGTGCATTCAGTGATTTCGGCCAGAAAGTCTTCATAATCTCATAAATGAAAACTGAGGATATATTGTTTGATTTGGGAAAAMATCTCCCCACAAATCCTACAAATCTTATTTTTCATYCTGATTTCTCATTTGCTCAGCCCTATCCTCCAAGCCTCACAAATTTGTCCAGCCATTCTTTGTTTCTTATGGTACTTTTGTTCCATATGGACCATTGGTATCCCATTGACATGCCTCATGTTTTTCAAACTTTYTAGCAACTCGATCAATGTTCATATTTTGAAATTCTTTTCACCTGATTTAAATAACTATCTTTTTAAAAAACGAAAGCTTCAAGTACATGACTGTAATATTTCCTAACATCACCAAAAAGAAGTTGCTTAATTGGTCCCTTTAAAGAAGCACCAATAACCCTCAAGTGGTCTACAACCATCCTATTTTCACCTTAGAGAGGGAAAAAAAAAAAAAAAAAGTCTATGCTTAGTCGCCATTCTCCCATTATCAGACCTTATCTAAATATCCCCCCCAATAGTTTATCTCAATAATGGGATCAAAATTTGATTTCTTTGTCTCCTATCAAGATCATATGTTTAGACTAAATYATGTGGCACAACCTTTCCTTGTTTCTAATATCTCTTATTGGAATTATTGTCCATCTGATTACAAAATCATGCTTGATGAAGCATTAGATTTATATCTCGTGGATGATAAACCAAAAAAATTAGAGGAAAGGAAAGAACGCTTGCATTCRGTATGTGTAGTTTACAATCACTATTATCCTTCTTCAAAGAACCTCCCAATCTTACCAATATATTCCATCATCCTCTTCCCAAGCTTATGATAATCCCTCCTCTTCCAGCCAGMCYMGTGACAATTTATATCAGGATAGTCAAATACCAGAGGATCCAGCATTAGAAATTACTCTGAAATCTTTTCTACCAACGAAGATCCTATAAATGAAATAGAAAAGATTTTAGTCGAGCTTGAACAGATGAAAATATTGAGCAATCTTATCATGAGAAAGATTGAGAAGATTGTGACTTGGAAGATTGGAAAGCATGAGCCAACAATGATCGATGATGAATAATGCATTAAGATTTCCTCTTCCCTCTGCTGATCGAGAAAGAAATTCTCTGTTATGTATTGTGTATGTCTTATAAAAGTCATGTAGCGTAAAAAGTCATAATAGTTTATGACTTTTATATTTAGTCTCTTTCATAGTTTTTGTGACTTTTGTATTTCAGTCTAACTTTAGGCTATATGACTTTTTTAATCTCATGGGATGGTTTTTGCCTATAAAAGGCAGCCATGGATGTCACTTGAAAAACCAAGTCTTGTAGTTCCCACGAAGCACTCCTTTATAARAATTCTTGTTATCAATAAACAGTATGTTTTTTCTAAATCCATAATTTCTTTATTCTGAAGAAGTTCTAGTTATGAATTAGCTCTAAAATCTTTTAGATCTTACTTGTATTATTCATAGTAAGAGTRTGCTTTGAGCTTGCAACTCCGACTAATCCTACTCATCADAAATTATTATTACTATGCTTCCACTGGCATAATTTTCACCAAATTCCTTGTCCAATGTTTTTTAGAGGAGTCTCCCACAATGCATGTAGGAATGGATATCAAAACCAAGTTGCGTACTCTTATCATATATTTGCAGCTTCCAAATACTTAGATACCTCTCATAAACCCTTATCATATATTTGCAAAGAAGCAAGCCTCATTCATACCTAAAACAATCCCTCAGTTGATAAAATATTTATCAACTCCCCAGGTAAAAGAATAGGTGAGTAACTTCTCGACTTGTCCTATTCTAGCCACATATGTAGAACAATTGATATCTCTTAATAATGCATCACACTTTCCAATCCAATTGGATGCGTCAAGGATATATTTATCTTCATTTTGGTGGAGCTAGAATTAGTCCAACCCTACATGTTAGAAAAGGTCTTATTGCTATAGTAAGATTAGCTCTTTTGGACTCGAGAATAAAAAAGTATCAATAGACTTGCATTGGTACTATTCAGAATACTTTGAGTGCAGCAACTATCATGATTACTTGATTTTCTAATTTTAACATTAGTCTGTAAAATTCGAATCTACTTAAGGAACTCAAAGTTCAAGTCCAAATTATTGACCTTGATATGCAAAAAGACTGTATACACACTCCATTTCGTTACCAAATGATATACAGGATCTAGAATCATGCATTAGATTTGACACTTCTATCATCAAACAAGGAAACTCTTGTTGAGATAAATTTTGCATATGCGGCACCAAACTAAATCTAGATTCCCAAACAGATCTTCGTGAAGAGGTTATTAAGCTTCTTCAAAGAAAAATAGATTTCTGGATATGAAAAGCTCCATCGAGCCTATCAAAAGCTTGTTCAGACTATAAATGTCACATACACTAAACTTCTAGGTGGCAATAGAAGGTATCTTTGTATTGCCATCTAGAAGCGTAGTATATGTGACATTCGTAGTTTGAATAGGCTTCTAAGAGGCTCGATGGAGCTTTTCATATCCAGTAATTCATTTTTCTGGAAGAAGCTTAATAAGCTCTTCACCAGAGATTTGTTTTGAAATTTGAATTTGGTTTGATGTTGCATATGCATAATTTATTTCAACAAAAGTTGCCTCATTTGATGATGGAAGTGTCAGATCTAATGCATGATTCTGGACTCTGTATACCCATTTGGTAATCAAGTGTAGCCTGTATATAATCTTCCTGCATATCAAGGTAGTAATTTGGACTTGAACTTTGAGTGCCTTAAGTAGATTTGGATCTTTCAGACTAATATTAAGATTAGGAAACCAAATAACCTTTACCATTCCTGCATTCAACGTAATCTAAATAGTACTAATACAAGCTTGTTGATATTTTTTTATTCTTGAATCTAAAAGAGCTAATCTTGCTATAGGAGCAAGATCTTTTTTGGCATGTAAGGTTAGACTAACTCTAACTCCACCAAAATGAAGATAAGCATATTCCTGACACATCCACTTGGTTAGGAAGTGTGATGAGATATTAAGAGATATAAATTGCTCTTTAGATGTGGCTAGAGTAGGACAAGTCGAGGAATTACTTGCCTTTACATATTCTTTTACATGTAGAGTGGATAAAGGCTTCATCATCTTAAGTGATTGCTTTAAGTTCGAAGGATGATTGCTTTTTTAATTTATAAATATATAATAAGGGTTTATTTGAGGTAATTGGGTATCTAGAACCTGTTCATCTAGAATATAGGTAATCTAATATAGAATCTATATTCTTAGAAGTAAAAGGTCTGGATTCAAAAGAAGATGAMGAAGGAATRGTATAGATAGAAAATGGTCARTCTAATGAAGAAGGCATTGGAGATATCATGGAAGGAAATCCTCTRTTCTTACGAAGATAATATATGAATTGGACTGATTGCTAATAGATCTATTCCTTGAATCACCTTGAATGCCAAGAACTCATGAAGTACATGGCTCTGATTCTCATGGGAGATTTCTATATGAGAAATCGAATGCAAAAGTTTGGCAAAAATTTTGCTAGGCGACTTGTACTACCATAGCAAGCCATGCCACTTATTCACCAAACTAATATACCTAACTAATATCTTTCTATTTCGCTAATTTTATCTAACCAAATTTAACCTAATTGCAGGCACGCTAATTTTTGATGAGTAGGATGAGTCGGGGAACCTTATCCTAACCCGGGAATGTTACGTCATTCCACTCGCAAATAATCAACTATCATTTAAAACTCAACATTTATTCAAAAATAAAAACAACGGATGTCTCAACAATTTAAACCATTAAAAAATGAAGATAGCGGAAGCTTCAAGAATTTAAACCATTCAAAAATAATATATCTTATTACATAAATCGATTCGAAAATCAGTTCCCGGGTATCATAGCTCGCCCATAGGCGACCTCCTCGCCCCATCTGGTTACATATCATCTGAAATGATACATAAGAAAAGGAATGAGCTAAAAAGCCCAGTAAGTAACCTCATGCATGACTGCATGAACATGTCCTACATATCATGAAATTATAAAATTTYGCCTTTAAATAAAAACTACTTTCCAAACATTCCCTTTTCAAAATTCTTTTACAAAACATTCCCTTCAAAATTCACTTATAGTAAAAACTTTCCATTTCCTTTCGTTCGTGGGCTCACTAGAGTGTAA
>MEJB01000018.1:4747814-4828061 GCA_001752375.1 Rhazya stricta | reverse complement strand
TATGGCTGTCTGCTATCAGCGGCTCTTTGTGCTGGTTCTGCTGGCTGTTCGCAGTCATGGGTGCCAGAGCCTAGCGAGCTTGCTAGGTGCTCAGTCTTTGCAATAGGGTCGCCCTAGGCGCTCGACGCCGACTCTAGCAATGAGCACGCTTGAGCGTGACGCCGGAGCCTTATTTCTCTATTCCCTAGACGACATTGATATTGTTGAATTGTTTTTTAAGGTAAATAAGCTCTACATTAATATTTACCATTGATATTGATTGTATATTATTTGTAGGCTATTTAAATGTAGTTTGGCCTGAAGGTTGATATGGAAGTGAAATATCATTATAAATACATTAGTTGTTGTATGACGCTGTGAGGCTACAGAGTTCGATATTTGTACTTCTAACGTGATAGATGTTGAATACGAGATACTTGAGATATTGGATTGTATATCAAACTTACTATTAATCTGGGAAGAATTTTTTGTGATTAATACACATATATGCGCTATAAAGTTAGACGATCGAACTAAGTAGACCCTCTTCTGTAACCACTATGTCATTTGAGCTTACGTTTTGAGTTCGATTGAATGGAGTCTTATCTTCGCTATACTATTATAGTAACCGATTATCATAAATTGGACTCCGAGACATGTTAACCTTCACTATCTCATTAATATGGCAATGAATGGAAATGGTTAATTGATGGACTGTTTTTTGTTGCTCAAATATGTATGTTGTATGGGGATTGTATGATGATGCTCTTGTATAATTTGTGTTTTAATATATTTTATATCTTAGTAGGCACTTTATGTCAAAATATGATATTGCTATTGTTATTTCATATCTTTTTCTATTTGCTTTGAATGTTACTGTTATAATTATTTCTTGCTTTCGGATGTAGTCAGGATAAATTTCAATTGTCATATATCATGCATATGTAGTTATGAAATTCTAAATTCATATTTGGCATGAGCCATTTCACACACTTAGAAGGTGATGATTGTTGGAAAGTGAAATTTTCAAAGGAATAATGTAAAGTTTTTGAAAATGCTACAGAAATTTTTGAAGAGGAGTGTAAACTAGCCATAAAGGAAATTGTGAGTGAGTAATGGGGGCGTGGGGGACCTGAATGCATCAACTTACTCTCATCGAGGAGGTGTAGGACATATGATTCTCACACTTCGCAGAAGGAAGAAGAATGTTATATTTTATTGGGTTCCAAATAAGCTATGGACTGCCAGAATGTTAAGTCTAATGGCTAGAGCGTTACAACTCTAAGTGATGGCTGCAGCCTAGAACGAATGGAGAAATGGAATATTTTTACTGATAAGTGAAAATTTGAAAGGAATGTTTCGTGAATGAGATTTTTCACAAAGGAATGTTGGTTTGAAAAAGTAATTTTTATTTAAAGAGAGGAACTTTATGTATAAGTTTCGATGATGTGTTGAGGGACGATATTCATGCATTCATGCATGAGGTTACTTACTGGAGATTTCTTAGCTCATTCCTTTTTCCTTACATTTCATTGCCAGATGATTATGTAATCAGATGGGGCGAGGAGAGGTCGCTTGCGGGCGAGCTATAATGATACCGAAAACTAATTTTTTGAATCGATTTATGTAATAATATATATTATTTTTGAATGGTTTTAAATTGTTGAGGGATTCCGCTGTCTTCATTTTTAAATAAATGTTGAGTTTTAAATGATAGTTGATTATTTGTGAGTGGCGCACACACGACGAGCGGCGGGCCAGAAGAGAAGAAGAATAGAGCGCGGCGCAGCGGTAGGAAGAAGATGAAGGGTTCTTTTTAGTGTTTTCTTTTTCTTTTCTTTTCTCTTTTTCTTCTTTTTATTTCTATATATTTGTCTTTTCTTCTTTCTCCTTTTTTAATATTTATTTTTTTTTAACATAGCTCCGTTATAATTGAATAATACAATGAAGATTCTGAAAGATTTCATAGCTTAACTCATCAATTAGAGCTTTCTTTTTAAAACAGAAAAATGAATTTAAAAATGTAGTGCTTATTAGTAAGAAGAATTCTTACAAAGGAGTGCTTTGAGAAGATTTGCTGTATAAATTTGCTTGAAAAATCAGGCATTTTTAATAGAACGAATTATTACATTATCACTATATTCCTACTCCAATTAGAAACGAGTTGAATTGGTTCAAAGTTTAAGTTGGATTTGCATTTTCAACTCCCCCACCCCCCCGGCAGAAAGCTAGAGATTATCACTATTCTCGAAAGACAAAGGAAGAAAATAAAAAAAGAAAGAAAAAAGAATTAATTTCTTTCAATAAACCAAAGGGATAGTACAGAAGGCTTTCGCGTTTCGAACCAGAAATTTTATAGAATTTATTTACTTTTAGTTTTATTTTTCTGTTATGTTAAATTATTTATTTCTTCTTGCTGATATCCCCAAGTATTTCCCTTAATTAAATAATACTCCTCGTCGCACGGATTCCCTTATTTATTTACATTTCTCTTTTCCTTGGAGGGCACTTCTTCTGTCCTCCTGTACTCCTTTCTTCCGGGTTTGAGTTTGCTTTTTGATCTCTCTTTCTACATATTTATAAAGATTCATCATCAATAATTCTATAACCTACTTGATTCAATTTTTGATTCTTTTGCAAGGAGAGAGCCCCTATAATCATCTGATTATCTTTTCTTTTGTAGCCTGCATAAAGGTTGTAAGAGAAATTGGGTATGGCCAAGAGCTCCTTTAAGTTGGAACATCCTCTGGGTATGTTATATTGATGTTTAATTTTCAAGATTGTAACTTTGTCCATCATATGTAGTTACTAATTCTAGTTTTCCTGAAAAAGGGGCCAGAGAAGATGATTCTTCTGGACTTGTAAKTTGATGGGTTTTGTGAAATTTCGCACCTTTGATCTAGGTTTCCGTTAAATTTGCCTTTCGTGGTATGCTTTTGACTATCTGAGGAAATTTCATTGAGASCATAGTATGATATGAATTAAAATGTAAACCTTCAATCTTCTTTCTACTATCAAATTTTTTATCGTATTTTTTCCCATAATCAAATTAACTTTGTGAGAGATGGGAAGCAGTTCTTTTTAATTTATTTTTTTAATCTTGTTGGTGAAGAAGTTGCAAATCATTTTTGCTGATTAGGGTAGATTAGGAGTAGACATCGAATAATTACGGTTGATTATTGTGGATTGGCTTTTGAGTTAATAATTTTCAATTCCTTGAATATGCGGATATTGGTTYAATTCTTTTCCCTTTTCGTCCAAAGGTTTGTATTTATAAGTTGTTTAAGTTCTAAATATATTAGAAATTGCTTCATAGCATTATCTTATCCTGGGTGACGATTACGGTTGGATTTGTATGAATTGAAGTAATTATCTCYCTGGCATAGTACAATGTGATTTTACTTGATCATTATCATCAGACCTTCCATTTAATTTGTTTTCTTTTTCATTACAGAAAGGAGGCAGGCAGAAGCTGCTCGTATTAGGGAGAAGTATCCTGATAGGATTCCTGTAAGACTTCTTAAATAATGGACTTACACTGCCAACTTTTTATCATATAATTCCAGAAGTTTAATTCATCAAATTTTCCACTGCAGGTGATTGTGGAAAGGGCTGAGAAGACGGACATTCCTGACATTGACAAAAAGAAGTTAGTCTTATGTTACCATCGTTTCTCTTTTGTTGCTACTACATTTTTATTTCTTCTGTACCGCAAGCTGTGAATACTTGTCGTTCAGATAGTTTAGTGTCGCCATGACCAATCTTTACAGAATGATGAATCAAACAAGATCCAGATTCTCATTGGTCTTTCTAGGATATTTTGTGGCTTTTCTGTTCTCGAACTAAATCTGATGTTCTTAGCTGTTGTTGAATTGTTTATTCATTTTCTTATTGTTGRTTTGATAGTAAGACCTCTCTCCCCTTATTGTTTTGTTCTATTCTTTTATTTGTTGGCACCCAGGTGGTTCTTGGAGGGAGGAGATATGGGTTCTCTGGATTTACTTCCAAAGCTTTTCATATTCCATATGTCCTCATATATTTTCYTTCTATTGGAGTTTCATTAATTGGAAGGAGAGAATAAGAATGGGTACTATATTTGATATTCAAGTAACATGGTTTAGAAGATAAAGCATGAGAAACTTTGTGTGGTGATTATCCCATATCAAGAGTTTCTTCATATTTCAATTAGAACACTGTTGTSGTAAGCATGGATGGTAAAAATTAAGGGTAAGGTTAATCTGTAAATAGCATGCAAGTAATAACTGAAAAGGATATTATTATTCGTTGTTTGATGGAAAAAATGGCYCTAGCAAGAACAGGATGGAGGTATATGATTCATGAATTGGTCCTGTATTACATGATATGAAGCTTTAGCTTGGATGAGTTTTTTTTCACTGCCTGAAGCAAATTTTCTATCCTCTAGATTAGATACTGAATACATTACTGGATTGAACTTTTGACATGACTGTGTGTAGTTGTGTGCTTAACTCTCTACTGGAAGTTCATTTGATTTTTTGCATCATTAAGCAGTGTGCCTTTTGGAAGCTGGACATTTACTTATTTAATTTGCAAAAGTTGACAATGTTTATCTGTTGRTCTCAGAAGACAAAAGGGAGAAAAAAATGCAGAATGTCGCACCAACTTGAGATCTTGCACCTAGCTCTAGTTATGACTAATGCGAGGCTTAACTGTTGTAGTAGAMGACTAATGACACTGTTCAAATGATTAGCTTCATTCCTTCATTTCATTGCTTGAATTATTTGTTATGGAGAGTAGTGTTGGAGTATTTCTTTGTCTATGTGATTTTGTTTCTTCTTTTTAACTTTCATAATTAACCATATGCAGTTTCCCTTTGGGGCTTGGGAGCAGATTATATGTGTATATTTTGCAGGTGCTTATGTATCAYATAGGAGGTTTTTGTCCTGTATTGTTAAATAGAAAGTACTCTAAAGTTGTTCCTCTATCTATGACCTGTATGGTACTTGATTTTGCATGGTCCATGAACAATTTAATCCTCACATATAGGGTAACGAGCTTATTGGCTTTTGCTGATTCACGAGACTGAAAAGAAGCTTCCAAAGATTTAGTTTATAACAGCTATCATCATTTTGCACATATTCCCTTGCACTTGAGGACCTGAATTTCTCATTACAAGTTCATGTACTTTCAAAGTCTCCCATTTGTAGGTTGTGTGATTGAATTCAGTTGATTTGGTTTATTAGTAAGTAAGATCAATTTGTTAATCATTCTCCATTTTATCATAATCAAACCTTTTCATTTTTCATTGTGCAGATACCTTGTTCCTGCCGATCTTACAGTTGGTCAGTTTGTTTATGTGGTCCGCAAGAGGATCAAGCTCAGTCCCGAGAAGGCAATTTTCATATTTGTCAAGAATATCTTACCACCAACAGGTTTGGCGTTTGCGTATTTTACCATGTTGTATACAATATCTTCTTTTGGCTAGACACTGTATCATCTTTTTTATGTGCTCACATATATGTTTATTGCAGCGGCGATGATGTCTGCCATTTATGAGGAAAACAAGGATGAAGATGGTTTCCTCTACATGACCTACAGTGGCGAGAACACCTTTGGCTGGGCTTAAGACTCTTAAATAAAAAATCTTTACAAGATCCGAGGATGTGAAAAGCACGGTCCAGTTGTGTACATTCTCTTTAACATCATCTGACAGCTGTTCTGTTTATGCTTATTTAGGTAAAAACTCTACCTATTTGATGCTAATAAGTTTGCTTTGGTTCAAGTATGTATATCTGCAGTCTCTTTCCGGTAGAATGCACGTCTGTATATGTGTATTTGGTTGATCTTTCAGTTCGTTTTCTTCCTTCTTAGACGTTTCTGGATCGCTCCAAAGTATGCTAACACCCTCCCCTGATGCAAAGGGAGTTTATGCATCATTTTATACTGACGTTTCATATTTCAGATCCTTATTGTGAGTAAGAATAAGTATACAGTTTCCATCACGTACGGACCAATTCTATCTCCCTGTTTACATTACGCAAACAAACAATCCGAAAGTTCATTTGAGGATCAAAAGGAAAAGGAAAAGAAAGGAAATCATTATAAACAAGGCACATAAATTAAATCAAGAATGACAGAGTTGGAACTATGTCTTTGTAGAACATAATCCCTCCTCCAGGACCAATTCCCACTGTAGGAGCTTCAATTCCATGGTTACGTGGGTCCTTCAATTGCCATGTTCTTACGAGAAGCTCCAATGGTGGAAAGCCATTCCCGTTTTCCATGAACAAATGCCATAGCTTGTGCTTTATGTTGATCGTACACCGGAGCATGTTCACCAGTTACAGGAAGTGTTGCAAGAACCGTGGTAGTCAAAGCACATGGGGTTCCCTGAATCCAGAGCACCAGGGTATGAGTMCGGCGTGAATCAGTTAAGAACGAAGAAGACATGAGAACCGAAATAAACAGCAGMTGAGGTCTAGGTTTGACTGAGGCAAGTGATTCCTGATTTGCAAAAATGGCCCCCTTGTATCAGTGGTTCCGTCATAGTGATAGACTTTGACGGAACCACTGAATATGACGCGAGCATTATCGAATTTTTTTTTAAAAAAAAGTATTACATAAAACAATTATGAGTATTACATTTAGAAATTCTCCAAAAATATCATTCCACATGATTACTTGTAATTATTATCCACTTATAGATCTAACATCTTATTTAGCCAAATCAAATTATTAAATAATATTTAAAAACTAACCTAATTACCGTAAGAACAAGAAAGAAGTTAAAAAGTAGAATAAAAGAAATCAATGAAAAATAGATTCTAGACGCGTATCATTCACTATTTCATTTAGGTTAACTAATCATTTTCAAATTAAGTGGGGTTAATCATTGAACAACGAAACCTTAATTTATCAAATTATTTTCTTAAATAAATTAAGTTATGGCCTTATTAATTTAATTAATATAATGATCTAAAAGTATTCCTCTAAAATCGGTTGTTAGATTATGGGTGACGTGCCTAATTCACCATGTAAAGCTTTAGGAAATTTTGAGGCCAATGCTTCTATATTGGATTTTATGTTTTTTGTGAATTAACTACAAGCTATGTGTTCCTTAGTTACACATAAATCCTTTTCTCGGTTGAATATCTTCGGGTAAAAGAAAGCTACTGTAGCAATGATATGGAACAATATAAACTCCCAAAGACTAATACACAAGAGCCTGGAGCACTTAATAGCAGCGAGAATTTTTTTATATTTTTTTCCTTTTTTATAATATGTTTATAATATAAATATATTTTTTATAATATGTCCACGTTCTATTTTAATATATTGGTTAAGTAATAGTTTTTTAATCTTTATTTCTTATTAAATTTTAAAATGAATTTCATAATTATCTTTTATACAAAAATAAAATATACTTTTATAGAAATTTTTAGACTAATTTATTATTTTATTGATTGAAATAATTTAATAATATAAAAAAAAAATGAAAGGAGTAGAAGATTCATATTTGATATACAAAAGTGATGATCCATGTTTTTATTTTTCTCAGAAAAGGCGAGTGTTTGTCCGGATCCTCAGAGGGCCAGGCATTGTGAATATGGGCCTGGTCGACAGCTTCAACCTAGAAATGCATGTTACGGGCTTTCTTCTCTAGAGACACATTTGCACATATATTTAGAATTTATTCTTTAGTCCAACTTGTTAGATATCGGCTTATTAGTATCCAGCCTATGGGCCTATCCGACAAAAGCAAATAGCAAAAGCTCAAATTTTATATTCACTAATTCTTTAGTAAAGTATATATGTTTCTAGAAAAGTAACCTCAGGTGTTAGAGGAATGACACTTTGATTAATCCAAACTAAAAGCCCAAGTTTGAGTAGGGTTTTTAAGTAATATAAAAATGAATATGATCAGCTCAAGCTTGATTGGTTGAGTACATTATCTACAGATTTTATGAAAATCGCTATCTATTGATTTGTTTACTTAGCGTTGAGGTTTTAAAATTGTTTGTTTATTATTCTATTTAAACTTTCTTAGGGTTTCAAAATATGCCTATCTAACGATCTTTTTTATTGTTAAATTTCTTCCTCTTATCATAACATATCTAAATAGTTTAGATATGCAAATACACAGCTAAAAGTAGAGTTCTGATGAGAATTGGAGCTTTGATAAGGTTGAACAAAAAGATATCAAGAAGAAGCAACGCACGAGATGGTGAATTATGTGAGGGGAGAGAAAATGCGATGACTATATCCAATGCAAAGTAACTTAATTTCTAAAGGATAAAGATTTATTTTGTAATGTTAGAATCTGGATATTGAATTTTATAATCTGATATCCAATGTCTTAATATATCAAGTCATCATTATAATTTAAGATTTGTATAATTATTAATAAAACATTGCAACGTTAGATTATGAACTTATCTTAATTAAATAGGTGTTTAATTCACTTACGTTTAGGTATTGAATTGAGTTATCAAATAGAGTATTAGTAAAACAAGTTTTATTATATATTTGATAATAAAAAAAATTGAACCAAATTGGATTCAATATGAATCTAACCTAGTCGAATAAACGTTGAATAATCGAAGAAAATTGAATCAAGTTGGATGTATAATAATGGACGAGCATTATGTGGTAATGGGAATTATGTTAATAATTTATTCATTTTGCTGCGTAATCTTCTAGCTTTTATTACATGCAGTAGTGTTGGCAGACGGGCCTATAGGACYGGTTCTATTACCGGCTTGACGTGCTCAAGCTCGGTACAAGATCGATCCAATTCGATCTCTTATATTAAACGAGTCCATCTTGAGTCGATCTTCAAATGAAAATCCAAAGATCGGTTTGGGATTGATCCTAAGCACGTTTATGTAACAAGCWCGGTCGGTCCGAACTTGTATCATTATCTTTTTTTAATTTCACATATGATTTATCAATTAAAATAAAGTAATAAATTAATTATTTAAAAATATTATTTATTTACTCAGAAAAATAATCTAAAAAGTTTGATTACTTAAATTTTTTTGTTCAATTAAAAAAATTTAATTAGAGAAAGTTTGTGTTCTTAGAAATATTTCATTTACTTAAAAAATATTTAGAAATATTTTATTTATTTAGACATTATMATTTACTTATAAAATACTTATAAATATAAATTAAGTAAGACCAGCTATAAGTTCATTAAAGCAATTGGATAAAGCCACCTTGGAGTGGCGGTGAGTTTGACATGACTCCCTATTATTACTACAAAAAATAAAAAATATACGGGAGGAGACGGTCAAAATCTTCTCAAAATTTAATATGCAAAAAATTAATACAACTATACGAGTCTAGGATAGAAAAATTAAAGCAACTATACAAGACTATAAGAAAAGTAAGAAACTAAATATTTAAAATTGAACTCAAATGCATGAAAGGCTTTCAAATGCCTATTTAAGATACTCGTTTCCTCCCCACTTTTATGACTGAACTCTCTCTTACAAAACTTACATATAGTTTTATTTCTAATTGTATCTTCCTTAAAAAATTCCCAACATTTAATCTTCTTTTTATATTTCTATCGACGTTTGTATTTGTGTTTGGATAAGACTACTTCATTTGCATGGAAGGCTTTCAAATGCCTAATTCCCTCCCAATTTGATGACTAAAAACTCTCTTACAAAAACTTATATATGACTTTATCTCTAATTATATCTAAAATAAAGAATTCCTAACAATTAGCCATATGTAAAAAGCTATAAACTCATGGCCAAGAAAGTATAAAATAAGATTACATAAACTAAAAAATGTAATATGATTAAAAATAAGTACAAAATGTAAACTCTACTCCAAAATATAAATTTGCACAAAGGGACAGATTGAAAACTTGGAGCTTGAGAAATGAGATTGTGAGAGTTTGTGTAAAAATATTTAGTGATTTAGGGAGTATGTTTASGGAAAAAAGGTATATAGCTGTTGGGGGCACTTTGATCATTTTATAATATTTTTTTATACTAAGAAGTTTGAATTTCAAATTTCAAATTTTGTTTTCAAATTAGAAAATGCATCAAACAATCAACTATAACCTTAAAACGAAAAAATAATAGCTATATAATCCTAAAATCAATATTGGGCTTGGGCCCGTGGGTCTTAAGCCGGGCCTAGAGCGATCTCGATGATCTTGCCAAAAAAGCTTTGCACAAGTCCAGACCGGACACTATAAGCTAATGTGCAAATTCGGTTCGATCTCGAGCCGRTCTTTGGCAAATCGGGCCTGWCCGGGTCTAGGGAAGCCCAGCCCCTTTGCCAACTCTAGCATGCAGCATGCTTTGGAAGCCTGATTAGATTTGGGATGCATACTTGGGGTTGCATCACATGTTGCAATATTGCCGTGTTGGACGTTTCTTTTCTTTTTTGTTTTTTCATTACTTTTATGGTGGATTTGAAGCCTGTTCAACTAAAGAACTAAACTGGAGTCTATGATCTTCAGGTAAAGCATTGAAAATACGGTTAGGTTAGCTGCTAGTGCAGGGGCAGGGGTGGCACCTGGTACGGCAGCAGCAGTGGCATTTCTAAAAGGAAAAGGACAAAAATTGAAACGACCGTATGAGACAATGCCTCTGTTGAGACATATAACGCGTTTAAGGAGCACTTTCTTATGTTAATAACGTGTTGAGCAAGCTCTCCCGGTCACCTTGACTTAATTGATTTGCACCGAGGTGCAGCCGCGGAGGCGCATGGAGGCAGGACGGCCATGGCCTCCTCCCTCAAGAATGCTTATGTATTACATGTATTTGGCTGGTTAGGAATGAAATATACTACTACTGGATGATATCTGCTTTTTCACCCGTATCTTTCAGTTACATGAAATTCACCGAGGATGGCGAGAAATCGAGAAAGTTTCCTCGGGCACCGCCAATCTACAAGCTAGTTTGGCAAGACAAAAGAAGGGTCAGTCGCCTTCCATATGGCGGAAGAGGAAGAGGGAGGTTCAAACAGAGAAAGCAGAGGAAGAAGAAGAAGAAGAAGAAGAAGAGAACACGTCTGAACGGTTTCGAGGTGAACCAGTGTCGGTGTCACAAGCAAATTTGGTAAGCTTGAAAGACAGAAAGAAGAAGATTCGTGACCGCCTCAACAAGTCAAGAAACGCGTCTAGGTGTGATCGGAGGAGTCAACTAAATTGTTCCATATATTGCAAAAAGCACAATGTGTCGTGCCTGAGGTACAAACTCGCAAAGCAAGTCTTTAATTTTCAAAATTGGAGTTTTTGTTAGGATTGATCTGTAATCGAATCAGATTGTGTCCTCGGCTCGGCACTGCCTGCCAAGTAGAGCGAACCTTTTTGCTGGGTTTTTTCAAATTTGAGTTACAATCTACAACTAAACATTATCTTTTCAAGTTCTCCTAAAAGACTCTTTTTAAAACCAGTATCAAGGCATTTATCATTGGCACCGAAAATAAAATTTACATTCAAACAACATATATAACCAATTATGTTTAACTCAATCCCGCAATTGCAAATTGAATATTTCGATTCACAAATATTAAGGTCTAAAATTAGCAGAATTATCAAATCATCGTCTTCAATTACTACAGTATTCACCAAAAGACAAATTCCCCAACTAAAAAGAAAACAAGATAAAAAAAATCAAAAGGGTTTTGATTTACTTCAACCGAATTGAAGAACTACGGAACAATAATTCTGAAGATTGGTTGGTCACTTTGAGGAGCTTTTCTTCTTCTCGTACTGCGCCTTGACCCACTTGATTCCGCCGGCGGTCCCACTCTTAATCTTCTTTGCCCCAACCGCCGCCGCCGCCTTAGCTTTATCGAATCCTGCTGATGCTACAGCCTTCACGTCATCCATCTTCTTCCCTCCCTTGCCGCCGAGTTTAGCTGTCTTTCCCTTATCGTTTCCCTCATCACCGTAGCCGCCACTTCCCCATTGATCAGACCAACTCGGTGCGCTACTCGTCATCGATGTTTTCCTCGCCTGAAATTCTACAACTGAATGAGAGAGAATGAGAGAGTATCCTGCTTGTGCATATATATAGAAGTCGTATCGTGGTCTTGAATGGATGAGTAGGCAATATTTCAAAAGAATTAGGCAAGTTTTCAATTACATTTTCTCTTATTTGTGGTTTTTTTTTCCCTAGAAATTCTTATTTGTGGTATTACATATACAATTAATGATATACATAGCTAGAAGAATAAATTAATTTAAATGAATTACGTGACTCATAAAAAAATATTTTTTTGAGTGTTTGATTCATTGAGTCAACGATTGAATCTGAATCCAACCTTCGAAATATAAAGAAAATGGTAAAAAGGAAAAAAGAAGATAGGAAACTATTGTTGATTTCATAACAAATATTTTTTTTTGAATCACTCGATATCTCCACCTCACAAGATTAATTCATGCTCGTATCGAGTTAAGTTATCAAAATGTTATTGAGAGGAATGTCTAATTAAACCCTTTTAACATGGCTTTACAAATCAATATAACCTCATAGACCGAGATTAAATATGATATCATACTTTAACTTAATAGTTTCCTCTGTACCTCAAATTGATGGATTAATTCCATAACACCTTAGACGCTACTCTACAACTCTATGTACAATGACGAACTCAGAGATTGGCGGGGAGCGAAAGTAGCCCTAACATTTATTTAAAATGTTGCATGGATTAGTAATTTAAATATTTATATAAATTATTCACTACAAAAAGTATTATTTCGCCTTTCAATATTTCTTCATTTGCTCTTGCTTTTTCAAAAGTCAAACTGCTGGCTCCGTCATGATATAGACTTAGGGTTAAACTATGCTTGGTTATTATTTCAACGGTTAATTGTGTTAGCACTGGCCCCGAATTGTGAAAAGAGTCAATTAGTTTTTCTAACTGTTGGTCAATAATTTAAAATGTCAAAATTACCCTTATTCATTATTAAACAAAATAAATTAATTACAGATGTTACCTAAATTTAATATTTTTTTATCATTTAATGTCTCTATAAATAACAATGGTGTTATTGATGATTTAGGGATAAATCATAGTAAAATTTAAATATATCGATCACCAACATGATGCTTCGAACCTCATGCTTTGAGAATGCTTTGTGATTGGAGCCCATTAATAAAATTTATAGTAATAAAAATACATGTCCTACATCTCCTACAGAGAAGAACTTGAGCTAGATCGCCTTCGACCAGTGGAAGGGCTTGGCTGTCCACTTAGCACGAGCTAGTAGAGGGAAATTCTTCCGAGAACGGATTCTTCAACATTAAGTTGATTTGATAAAGATCTGTCCTAAGAGGGCATTTGACGCATCTTATATATGTAATACTCATTCTCAAGCACTTTTGAGTWCGTTATTAGAATGAATTCGGTACTAATATTTACATTTAGGGGATAATTGTAATTAGTTTATTTCTTTTATTAATGAGTCAAAGGAAATTTGACATTTCAAACTATTAATCAATATTTAAAGAACTTGATTGATAACTCACTATCTTGAGGCGATTAGTAGTSGATTGTTAAGTTAAATCGAGGTCTCATATTTTGGCCATCATATTAAAAAAACTCAGGTCTATGCTTCAGTTAGACTCTGTGATAAAGTCCAATTTCGTGTGATTGTTGCRGCGTATTTAGTGGATTATGGAACAAGTATTGTACTAATCATATATTTTATTGATCTTTTATCCGTTTAGGACTCTTTGAAGGAGGAAATGAGAGAAAAGAAGGCAATTTGGTACATTTTGAGGCSAAATTCCAGCAACACACAAAATCTACTACATGGGCATGTTGATGGGCGAATTTGTAAAGTTGTTTTCAGCTTTGAAGATTATCTTTTGGAAGATCTCTATTGTCTTAGGAGTATTATGGGATATGTATCTCGTGTAATTAGGAGTTGGTTTTAGAAAAATAGATTATGATTTTATTATTATTATAAGGTAGTTGAATTTTATTAGAATTCAGTGAGTTCCCTAATTATTATTATTATAAGGTAGTTGAATTTTATTAGAATTCAGTGAGTTCCCTAATCCTATATGATGGGATAGGAACCACAATTTCAGCATTCTATCAATGACTATGCTAAACACTTTATTACCATTGAAGTTCTAAGGAAGCCTTATTCGAGAACAACCGTCATATCTAACTATTTTATCATCTTGATTATTTGTAAGTATTTATTTAATTTCTACTTTCTAAAAAGTTCAGGTATTCAGTTTAGTTAATACTTTGATCTCATTACTTAATTAGACTCTTTACTTTGCAGCCAATTAAACCTTCAAATCTTAGGTTTAAATTAGTTTAACTCGATAGAATTATGCCTGCTATGCCGTATAATTCTTATCATGGGAGTAGATAATTCAATCCAAAATAAATCAGTTATGAGTTTGTTGGTTATGAACGGGGTCTCTCTATAACTTAATGCTACCAAAACACTAAAAGCCTAGAGTTTTCTGAGGATTTGCTTTTGGATTAGGGAGTGGTTATTGAAGGTTTCCTGTAATCACCTAAACAGTAAGGAGATATTGGTTGTTAGAGGGTTCCCAGACAACTGTAACCAGTTTATTTATGATCGAGCTATCTTTGTATGTGTGATCGATTGAATAGAATCAAGGTGGAATTAGTAACTTTAATTGGATCTTTCACCTATATTGTTTCCAACATCTTATTTGTTTTTCCTGATATTTTGATGGTTTGTTCACTTTAGAATAATTGTTAGTTTAGTAATCTTTTCCAAAATCACCCTACTATTCGTGATTTAATTGAAAGAAATATATTCACCTATTTTCTGAGAGACGACCTTACTCTAGAGTATACTATTTTATCCATTGAGAGTAGGTTATCTATTTTTGGTAGTTTAATGACACATCAAATTCTGGAGTCGTTGAYGGGAAATATAGTTTTAAGTAGTTATTTATTTCTATTCTTGTTTCTCTCCCTGTTGCTTTTCACTGGTATATGTTCATACATTCTTCTTGTACAACTGACTTACTTTACGATACAGAAATCGAGAAGTTGAATCGGTTAAGGAAGAACACTGGAGGCAAGACAAGCAGCATAAAGGACTCTACGAGAGTGGGCCACTCCAAAATCAACCAACAACCTCTTTGCATTAATTTTCCTGGCACTACAACTAATTTTGAATTAAAATCTGATTTAATTCATTTACTTCCTAAATTTCATGGTCTTGTAGGTGAAGATACACACAAGCATCTAAAGGAATTTTATGTAGTTTGCTCTATCATGCGATCTGAAGGGATGACTAAAGATCAAATTAGACTCATTACTTTTCCGTTCTCTTTAGCCAACAAGGCTAAAGATTTGTTACTTTACTTACCTCCTGGTATAGTAGATGACTGGGGTACCTTACAAAAATGGTTTTTGGAAAAAATATTTTCTAGCTTCTAGGGCTATGCATATTAGGACAGAAATCTGTGGATGGGGAATCCTTGCATGAATATTGTAAGAGGTTTAAACAATTGTGTTATAGTTGTGCACAGCATCGATACTTGAACAATTGTTATTGCAATGTTTCTATGAAAGACTTTCTTTTATGATAAGGAACATGATTGATGCAGCCAATAGAGGAGCCTTGGTGAACAAAACATCCGAAGAGGCAAGAAATCTTATCTCTAACATGGTTGCCAATGCTCAAAGTTTAGAATGATGCAAAATGCCTAAAAGAAGGTAAATGAGGTAAGTATGTCCTCACTTGGTCAACAATTGACCAAACTAACCGCTTTGATGGAAGGACATTTTTTACGAGAACATCTTGTAGTGAAAGCTTGCGGAATTTGTGCACATATTGGACACCYAACATATCAATGTCCTACCCTTTATGAAGACTCCAATGAATAATGAGAACAATGAGCACAACTCGACACGAATTTAGATGTCTCCAAAAAGGTAAGTAAGGATTCTCTTACAAATAAGATACTACATCCTCCTCTTTTTCCTGGCAACTTAGCAAAATCAAAGAAAAAAGACAAGGAGAAGGAAATTTGATACATTTTTCAAGGCAAAAATCAATATCCCCCTCATAGATGTCATTTGTCAAATTCCTACAGATGCCAAATTCCTCAATGATTTGTGCAAAATGATCAGAAGATATTTGTTGGGGAGAATGTATCAGCAGTCATCCAAAGAACGTCACCCTAAAATTGCAAGGACCTAGGTATTTTCACCATCCCATGCATTATTGGGGATAAGAAGGTAGAAAGGGCTATGCTTGATCTAGGAGCATCTATTAATGTCATGCCATTATCTGTGTATAAGAAACTGAATTTAGGACCTCTTACGGAAACTAGGGTGAGTATTCAATTAGCTGATAGGTTTAATTCTTATCCTGAGGGCATGATTAGAGATGTTCTAGTTAAGGTGAATGAACTAACTTTTCCTATTGATTTCTACATTATTGACATGGATGACGTATGTTCTCCTACTTCCTCTCTTATTATTTTAGGTAAACCTCTCATGAAAATAGTAAAAACTAWAATTGATGTAGATCTGGGTATCTTGACCTTAGAGTTTGATGGCGAGATTGTTATTTTTAACATATTTGATGTCATGAAATATTCAAATGATTCTGAGGCTGTTTATCATATTAATGCTTTCGACTCTTGTGTTGAGACATGTGTAGAGGAAATTTAGACGATGAACTAGAGTTGGTATTGATGCAAAGTTCAACTACTGATGATGCTTATCTTAAGGAGAAAGGTGAACTAAAAGATACTATCATGACACTCTACTACTCAAGAGAAGTACACCCAAAGTTATTATGTCCTCAATTGTCATTGTCTACCACCAATAAAAAACTTCTTCCTTCTATTCTACAGGCTCYTAAGCTTGAGCTGAAGCCTCTACTTGAGCATCTCAAATATGTGTATTTGGGGGAAAGCGAAATATTTTTAGTCATTATTACCAAAGATCTTACGCAAAACCGAGAGAAAAATCATGTGAGGATGCTTGAGGAACACAAAACGAAAATTGGTTGGATTTTGGCTAATATTAAAGGGGTACATCCTTCAATTTGTATGCATAAGATATTGTTGGAGTCTAAGTCTAAAACTAAGAGGATCCCAAGAGAAAATTAAACCCGGCCATGAGAGAGGCATTGATGAAAGAGGTTTTAAAATTACTAGAGTTAGGAATCATATATCCTATATCTGATAGTCAATGGGTAAGTCCCATACATGTTATGCCTAAAAAGAGCGGTTTCGAATTCGTTAAAAATGAAAGAAAACGAGTTGGTTCGTATAAGACTGCAAACAGGTTAGAAATGTGTATAGACTGTACGAAATTATATGCTGTCACTCGAAAAGACCACTTCCCCTTTCCATTCATTTTGAMCAAATGCTAGAGAGTTTGACAGGTAAAGCTTTTTTCTACCTTTTGGATGGGTATTTTGGCTATTACCAAATAATTGTAGCTCAAGAAGATCAAGAAAAGACCACCTTTGCTTTTCTTTTTGGTATTTTTGCATATTGTCGTATGCCTTTTCGGTTTATGTAATGCACTTGGTACTTTTTGAAGATGCATGATGAATTTATTTTTCTGACTTGATTGTGAATTTGCATTGAGATTTTTATGGCTGATTTTACAGTTTAAGATGATTCTTTCAATCAATGTTTAGATAATTTATCCAAGATTTTGAAATGTTGCATTGACACTAATTTTGCACTTAACTATGAAAAATGTCATTTTATGGTTAAGGAAGGGATAGTTTTAGGCTATCTGGTATCAACAAGAGGTATCGAAGTAGATAAGGCAAAGGTTGATTTATTTGCTCAAATGACATACTCTACTAATGTAAAGGAAATTCGAAATTTTCTTGGTCATGCAGGATTTTACAGGCATTTTATCAAAGACTTCTTCAAAATAGCCTAACCATTGACACGACTACTCCAATAAGATGTTCCTTTCAAGTTTGGAGATGATTGCAGAAAGACGTTTGATGTTTTGAAGTCGAAACTCACTCCGCCCCCATCATTCAACCTCCTAACGGAACCCTTTTTTTGGGCTCATGTCTAATGCAAGCGACTATGCAGTTGGGGTAGTGTTGGGGCAAAAATTTTGAGAAAAATGACCATGTTATTTATTATGCCTCAAAGACCTTGAATCCAGATCAATGCAACCATACAATAACAACTGAGAAAGTGCTTTTAACTATTGTTTTTTGCATTTGAGAAACTTTGGTCATATTTACTAAACCGGTCGCTAAGCACAGCCAATTAGGTGAAAGGCTTGGGGAGGGCATGTGTTGATGCTTGATAATACCCGACGTCAACGGCTAAAGTAGGAAGCAATGGCTAGCCAAGTAAGGTCAAATTAGATATGAGGCCAAGGGAAAAGGAGCCAAAACGGCTTAGAAAGTCAAAGGTTAATGAAAAATATTGAAGAAACTAATCATGTGGCAACTGATTAGCAAGGGAAAAAGTCAGCTGAATCGACATAAACAGTTGGAAGCCAAGAGATTGGCTCTATAATAAGATTAGGCCATAACCACCTGACTTGAAAATCAAGGGGCATGATCAATTAAATGGCTGATTGAGGCAGACGTGAAYAGAAGAAATAGCGCGGAAAAAGGAGAAATGATACAATAGTAGTCGAATTTCTCAGTTGCAAGTCGGTAAGGAACATTGCACATAGGAGCATAAATAAGAAGAGAGAAAGCAAAGAAAAGCCCAACCAATCAACTCAATAATGAAGTAAATTATCTTTATTTTTATCTATATTTTTCATTAAATAGCTAGTTTTATGATCATCTTTCTAGTGTTAATTGATTTTATTGGCTTTGTTATGATAGTCTTATAGTCTCATTATGTAATGTTTATGAGTTAGAACACTTATTTGCTTTCTTAAATGATAAGAATTTTCAGCCTTAATAGCATAGCCKATTAGCTTWTTCCATTTCTTTATTGCTTTTTTTACTGCTTACTTTACAGGTTTCTTRCTTACATAGGACTGTTCAGCTCGGGATCGTCTTATTAAATGCATCATTTTTTGATTCATCATAATCACTTATTTAGCCTAAGCTAATTAAGTTGCATCTTTTTGCTGTTTTGCATCCTTCAGCATAATAACTTATTTCGCCTAAGTTAACTAAGTTGTATCTTTCTGCTGTTTGGCATCCTTCAACACAATTACTCGGCTAGTTTCAGCAATCTTAGATGTATATTTCTACTGTTTGACGTTTGTTTGCGGTTCATTTTTGCTTGCCTTAATTTGTTTGCTTCTTGATCGGCTAGAAAATTCACTTTGCTGTTTTCTTAGCCGCAGCAAACACTCACATATAACAGTTTTTCTTGGTTAGCATATTTTATTTGCACACTTTGTGAGCGCTTACTAAAGCTAACTCGAGAACTCCACATGTAAAAATGAGGTTGCTACGGATCGATTACATGGCTAACTAACTGGATTGTTGAAAAGCTTAGTATGTCATAACTAGGAAAGTTGAGTTGGCTAGATAATTTTTACACACCAACAGAATCATAGGGTGAGAATATTAAACCAAACGAACCCTAGCTTACCATAAAGGGCTTGAACTGTTTGATTATTACTATAATCCAAGTTTGGTTAATAGACATAATGCTTATTGTTAGTAAATAAATAAATAAAAAATAAAAACACACATTGTACTATAGTATTGAAAACTTCAAAATTTCAAGCTAGATATATTTGAAGTGCCAAATAAGCTTATTCTTCTTCTTTCTTTTTTCTAAATAAGGGAAGTACCAAATAAGCAAGGGGCAGGTGAAACAAATCGAGAATATATATATCATTTGGACATTACTTTTTGGATTAATTGTATAAAAGAAATAATTTTYATTTGGATGTGTAATCTTTATTGTATATATAAAAACAAAAAATGTAAAAATAAAAAGTATTGTATAAATTTAATTCAACCTGAAAAAGAAAATTTGAAAGATCCAAAAGCAAATTGTGAACTCCAGACAATGGCCCTTGGGCTAACTATTTCGAGTGAATGAAAATAAAATTTGTCCAGAAAAATATTTTAATATTTTCTGATTCTTAAATCTTAATTGCAAAATATCACATTCTACAAAGAAAATTATATTATACTCTTAAAAGTAATTAAAATTATAGCAAAATAACACCACAGAGAAATAATATGAATACGTGTGTGTCTATGTGTCGTGTAAAAGTAAAGGAATTGGTTGAGGTATTTTGGACTGAAAAAAGCATATAATCAAGCCTGGTTTTTCGTTTTTCTTTTCTTCTAAAGTTTTTTAAAATGGGCCATAGATATCCAAATCAATGCGACTGTCTTTGGGTTGAATTGGGTATAGAAGGTCTTTAATCCATTTGTACGAGTTCAGTTAACTTATTTTTTGAAATAGAAATAAGTAAGTAGTTTTGTCGGCCCACCGACCTGATATTCCCATTTAATAAGAYAAATTTGGACTCGATTTGGATTGCATCTGCAGACTTTAATTCTGACTTTAACGAGATCTGATTCAAAGCTTTTTTAAGCCGACGCACAAATAAGAATCAAACACGAGGCCTTACTTTAACTTAATAGTCCGCTTATCAAGTGTTTTGAATTACTATATTATATCAAATGTAGGGTTTATTCTCCTTGATAATCKACRTAGGTAAAATAGCCTAAAAACTTGCACTAGGTATGGTAGGTGTTATCTTTACTTTTATTTTTATATTATAAAAAATAAAATATGAAAAATTACATTTTATATTGAACTTAATAACCTTATATTAAAAACTTCAGAAGCTTATATTAAGAAAAATGAAATATGTCCTTTATATGTAATATGAGGTGATTTTATGTAAAAACAAAACCTTCTGCATAAATGGAAAAAATGTCTTAGCTCTGAAAAATCATAACCCTCCCTCTGCAACCATTCATCGCTACCAGTCAATCTCTTTCAATGGTGATCTTACTAAGGCCTAGGGTTTTTGCAAGTCTTAAGCTTCATTTGGACAGCTATTTAGACTTAGCAATTTCCTTTGCAACACTTTAACTGCCATTTTGAGAAAGAAAATCATAACGCTCACTAACTGCAATAACTTCACGGAGGAGGGTAGAGCATGCATGGACCTTCTGTATACTGTACGCATGGAGATGGAAGTATCTAACAATAATTCCTACACCTGCCAAGCTAGGGTTCCAAGCACCGGCAACATGGAAGACATTAGTACGAGGAGCTTGTATTTAGGAGTGGGAACCCTCCTGCTGCGCAGTGGGAGAAAACTGGTTCTAGATGAGCTATCTGATATTCTCTGACAATGGAGTAGTAGAATACMGGGAGGATGACTCTTGTTTCCCTCAAACAAACCACATATTTTACCCCAGAAGATAATACTCCAACAATACAAATACAAAGGAAATGTATTCGGACTCCGCGGCAAAGATAAAAATAATAAAGGATTAAAGGCTAAAAAGGTAGGTAAAATGAGGTTCATAACAAAATAAATTGAATGGTGGCGTTCAAACCAATATTCTTGTCAATTAAAGTTGGTATAGCTCTATACTAGTTTGTTTGGTAAGTAATAAAGATAATAGGCAACCAAAATAATCAATACATAAATTTACACGACTAACCCTAAAATAGAGAGAAAATCTACAATACAAATTAAAGAGATTCAATTAAAATGAAAGATTATAAATAGAATTATATTGTGAATCTCACGACTCTTATAACTTTGGCAAGAGTCTTATATTCTCACGACTCCTCACAAAAGATTCACATTGGGAATCTCAAACTATCACATTGCAATCACAACCCCTTACAACACATTATACATAGTCATTCAACAAGAAACATATAGGCAACAAAGAAAGAGAACCTTGGTCAGAAGAGGTCCATACTAACTTAAGTTTCATCACATAAGTTGCACTATGAACTTCTCTTGTTGGGCTAAATAGAATACGAGTTATTGGTTACTAATAATCTCCACCTTGATATGAATTGTAATAAAATAAATAAAGTCAAATATTTGACAAAACAATATCTCTCCATCTCTTCCACAAATGCACCCAAGGCCCAAACTAAGAAAAGAAGCCATTGGTGTAATTCAATGGCACGATCAAAGGTTTGCCGCACGAAGAGAGTATAACAAAAGCCTGAGAAAATTTCAGCAACCAAACCGCATGGCGAATGTTGCTTCAAATTTATGCACAACTGCTCCAACTTTAAGCACAAGATGCACAATTGCTTCGATGGTCTGAAAGATGAAGATGAATCTGAGATAAGGTATTGATGCTTACGTCGTCTTTTCATCGATGGTGCATGATGAAAAACCATTATTAAACTTTAACAATGCGTCATCCAAATTCATCTGAGTAAGACCAGCCTGCATCTTTACCTGTCATGGCAAAAATGTAGTGTTGCAATCCAAGAGCAAAATATCATATCTCACTATTCCCAGTTTTCTGATATGACCAAGAACTAACTTTGATATCAATTATTAGCTTTAGTTTTGTTCAAAAAAGACGAAAATAATAAGTAACAGAAATACCAAACGTACATTTACGTTCCGACCCCCTAGAATAGGGAGAAAAACCTACAGGCAAAAGGATTGAGTTAAACTAAAATAAAATATWATTRCAAATGGAGCTATATTATGAACCTCACAATTCTTGCAAAACCTCAAAAGAAACTTAAGAATATAATTTAAAATAGATAAGTTTGAAATGCTGAAATAGTCCAAAGAAAACCTTATGTTATCTCCAAGCCAGTTATATTTATCTTAGAATTCCACCTTAAGCATGAAAGAAAGAAGTTATATTGTGTAAGTTACTAATATTTTACCTGATCCGACCATTTTGACCTTGGCTTTTTATACTTTACTTATGCTACTTTGATTTAGCTTGAGCAGGCCGGTGCCTATCTAGTTAAATGTGCCATTTAAATAMCTTAATACAAATTAACTGCTAATTATAATACAAGACTTTAACCAAAGGCTTTATTGATTTCATAAACACATATTTTTCAATACAAACCAAATAAATGCAAGTATATTTCATGCCAAAGCTTTTTAACTTCTCAAATCATTTTAAAACCCAAATATCGAGGCTAGCTCATGATAAACCAATTACCTCTCAGGATTAGCATAAAACTTTCAACAGCTCGCATTAGTTCATTTGATAGTATCGTTTGGATTGAAGCCAAGTACTGATTTCATTTAAGCATTGACCAAATRCTTGAACGTTTAGCGGGTCATTCTTATTACGGTTGTTTGATGTTTGTTCAGTTTTCCTTAAATTCCAACTGCACTTGAAGATCAGGAGAAAACTATTTTTACATAATCGATGGATGCCATTTGAATTTTGTAATGCTCTGGCACGTTTCAGTGATGTATGATTAATATCTTTTTCAAATTTTATGCAAAACATTATAAATGTATTTATATATGAATGACTTTACCGTCTATTATAATTATTTTGATACACGTTTGACTAAAGCTAATAAAAGTGCTTGAAAGTTGCATAGAAAACGAAACACGAAATATAATTAATATCCAAGACTTAAACATTTCTAATTATTAAAAACAATCGGATAATTAAGTATTCTATCAATATAGCACTATGAGGCTTGCTAAAATTGAAAATTATAAGAAATATGCTTGAGTTGTAAGCATTATGATTGAATATGTTTTAAAATTGAAAAGGTTTTTGAAAAATAATTAAGCATTTCTTATACTTTAATGGATACAAATGATTTTGATGAATGCATAAACCTCATGTTGATATTGTTATAGTTTTATTATGGTTTTGATAATGACATGTACTCATGTGTATGAATTACTGTAGGAACATAAATTTAAGCGTTATGGACTTTAAGATCTCAATAAACTCAAGTGAAGTTGTTCAACTTACTCATATAGAGATCTAGTTATTTATAGATTTTTCTCCATGTACATAGGATTGTTTTTCTTATCTAGAATTGTACTTAGGCTTAGATTTAATTTTCTTCCTATTGCTTTTTGATCCTTGCACAAAATGTTTTTCAAATATTTTCAAATGCTTTGCTCCTTAGGGAAAAATAGGTGTTAAACTTATAATAATATTTAGAACTTCACAATTTTCTATGGAAAGAATTCAAATGTGCRTATACACATTGGACTCATAACCTTGTCACTTCGAATGTCCTAAATACAAAGACCGTAAGTCTGAAGTCCTTTCATGAAAGTTTGGAAGAAACATGCTTTCATTCGAATATCCAAAGGTCTCAAGCACTGCATTTGAATTTATTTTGGACTTGGGACTTGTACCTGCCTTGACCGTTCAAAACTTGTCTTTGTTAAGTCTGAGTACCTTCTAGTGAGAAATAGGACAATGTCATGTGTGACACAGGATGTCTGAACGCCTTCTGTTACAATATCCAAAGGATGGTTTGGATGGTACCTTTGGATGTCTAAATAGTTCTGATGTTGAGTCCAATATCCTTACAATGAAGGTTTGGATGATACTTCAGATGCTTGCTTCTTTATTTTGGTTTGGACGTTCGAACTATATGCATACAGATTCAAAAATGGTTATTTTCTTACCATTATTTTGGGGAGTGTAAAAACACTTCTAGGATTTTCCTTAACACAAAGAACTCCTTTATTCGAAGCTATTATCTTAACAGAATAACTTTAAAAGCATTCATTGATTATTCTTTTCCAAAAAATGCAAGGAATCCTTTAGCAAAGCTTTTTAAGATAAAATCAATAGATCTTCAATTCCTATTCTCAATTAAAGAGTGACAATTATATCAAAACKTTCTCTCGTGTTGATGGAAAATTCGTCTTAAGGATAGAGAGCTAATCTCTCGCTTCAATCCATCCGTTTCTAGTTTTCATTATCTAGAATAAGTGTATTGCAAATCCTAAATTATTTATCTTCTCTAAACTCTTTTTATAACGAAATATTTTGGCAAATTATAGTTACTTGCTACAGAGAYTCTCCAACAATTCTAAGATGAATTTTTATATGCATTTATATTCTATTGCTTGAAGACTTGTTCATYACTTTTAAAATAGTATACCTCTGCTCAATTGAAGGATTATTCTTTTCCCTAACTTTCAAGTTATATATATAATTATTTTAATCTTAAAGCTTGTTGGTTAGTTCATATTTATTAATAAGGTCTATATTCTTAATTATTCTGGTTAACATTTTACTGCTTTTATAGATTTCATGTTAACAGCCTTTATTTAGATTTGGTTATAACTGTATTGTGATTACTTGTAGATTAATTGCTGCTTTGAGTGTTTTATAATAACCATAGTATTATACACTATTTTATAAAGTGAATTATTGCATAATTTGTGATATTTAGTGGTTATATTAAATCATTGTCAAATAACTTTGTGGTTTATTTATTTACTTCAATTTACTTAGTTTTTTATCTTATACCTTCATCATAGAAATGGATAGCAATGTGAATAATGTCATTGCCCCTACAAATATGCTGATTGTTCCCTCATGTTTCTGGAGAGAAGCATAAAAAGTTTTGTGGGTCTTGGAGTTAATTTTAAAAGAAGACAAAAGAAAATTTTTTTTTATCTCATCGCATTGAACTTGGTAAAATTTCTAACCAAAGAATTCTGTGCAAGAAAATAAAAGGGAGACGGTAATTGCATTAGATGCATGAAAACATTTTGAGTTTTTGGGCAAAAAAACTATATGTTGAATGGGTTGGGCAACACACTATACAGAGTATATTGTGCTGTGTAAACCACAAAAGAACTTTGGGAGTCTTTGGAGAAAAGATATAAAATGGATGATGTTGGCTCAAAGAAATTCATTATTGACAAAATCATTGAATATCAAATGGAGGATTTCAAATCTTTTATCAGCCATGTTAAAGAATTACAAGTTATTCTCTATGATATCCATATTGAAAGCATGACTCATTTTGAATCATTTCAAGTACTAGCAACCTTTGAGAAACTCCCTTCTTCTTGGACGGACTTCAAGAATTATCTCAAGTATAAATGCAAGGAGGTGGAGTTAGAAGATTTAATTGCATGTGTAAAAATTAAAAATGATAACAACAAATTAGAAAAAAATATTTAAAATGAGCAACTAATGCAATCAAAGGCCAATGTTGTGGAATCAAGTTTCAACAATAAGAAAAGAAAGCAGTTGGAGAAACTCGCAAAAGTACAATAAGAAGAATGCTAAGAAATTCAAGCCAACTACTGCAACTGTGGGAAAAGAGGACATAGAGCMAGTGTATGCCGTGGCAAAAAGAAGTCAAATTCCCAAACAAATGTGGCTGATCCGTGGTTGAGCCAAGATCCTAAGTATAGTGGGATGAACTATATTTAATACATAATCTTCTGTAAGAAGGTTTTTCATATGTTATCTCTATCATTTGAGTGATTACTTAAACTTTTAGTATGATAAACTATTTACAAAGTGAATTCTTGCACGACCTGCGATATTTAGCAGCTATTTGTAATCATCGTCAAATACCTTTATGGGWTAATTATTTACTTAGATGTACTTATTTTTCAATTCTCTGTTTAATTTTTATATAGAAATAGATCATAATATAACTAATGTAAATCCCCCACTAATATGCTGGCTGTTCCTATACAATCATTTCATATTTCTGGAGTGAAGCTTGGAAAATTATGTAGGGTTGATTTTAAGATATGGCAAAAGAAAATATTGTTTTATCTCACCACATTGAACTTGGTAAGGTTTCCAACCGAAGAATTGCCCTGTTGTGAAAGAAATTAAAAAGGAGCCAGTGATTGCATTAGATGCATGAAAACATTCTGTTTTTTTGTATAAAAAACTATATTCTGAATGAGTTGAACAACACACSTTACAGAGTGTATAGTGGTACGAAACTGCAAAAGAACTTTGGAAGTTCTTTGGAGAAAAGATACTAAATGGATGATGCTGGCATGAAAAAATTCATTATTGGCAAATTCATTGAATATAAAGTAGTGRACTTCAAATCATTTATCAGTCACGTTCAAGAACTATAAGTTCTTCATAATATCGATGTTAAAAACATGACTCTTAATGAATCATTTCTTGTGGCAGCATTCCTTTAGAAGCTTCCTTCTTTTGGGACTGACTTGAAGAATTATCAAGTACAAACGTAATGAGATGGAGTTAGAATATTTGATTGTATGCATAAGAATTGAAGAAGATAACAACAAATCGAGAAAAATTTTAAATGAGCTACTAATGCAATTAAAGACCAATATTATGGAAAAGAAAAACATTCGAGAGAAAATTACAAGAGCACAATAAGAAGAGTACAATTGTAGGAAAAGAGGACATAGAGTAAGCAAAAAACGTGGCAAAAAGAAGTCAATTTCCCAAGCAAATGTGGCTGATCAGTGGCAGAGCCAAGACCCTAATATAGTTGGGAACCTATATTTAATATATAATCTTTTGCAAGCAGGTTGTTCATATGTTATCTCTATCATTTGATTGACAACTTGAAATTTTATAATGTAAGTCCTAGTATTATAAACTATTTTACCAAGTGAATTCTTGCATAATCTCTGATATTTAGCGGTTATTTATAATCATTATCAAATACATTTGTGGTATATTTATTTACTTCAATATGCTTAATTTTCAATCTTCTATGTTTGTAATAGAAATGGATAAGAAAGTGACTAATGTCAGTCCCCCACTAATATGTTGGCTGTTCCTATACAATTAACTCATGCTTGTCGATAGAAGCCTAAAAAGTTTTGTGGGGTTTGGGGTTAATTTTAAGAGATGACAAAAGAAAATTTATTTTATTTCATCGCATTGAACTCCGTAAGGTTTCTAAACAAAGAATTCCCCTGTTGTGCAAAAAAATAGAAGGGAGTCAGTAATTGCATTAGATGCATGAAAATATTTTGATTTTTTGTGCAAAAATTATATGMTGAATGGGTTAGGCAACCATTATATAGAGTGTACAGTGCTCTGRAAACTGTAAAAGAACTTTGGGAGTCTTTAGAGAAAAGATACAAAATGGGTAATGCTGGCATGAAGAAATTCATTATTGGCAAATTCCTTAAATATAAAATGGTGAACTCCAACTGTGTTGTTAGTCATGTTAAGAATAACAAGTTCTTTTTCATGACATCCATGTTAAAACATGACTTTTAGTGAGTCATTTCAAGTGGCAACAATCCGTGAGAAGCTTTAATCTTCTAGGACTGACTTTAAGAATCATCTCAATTACAAACGCAAGGAGATGGAATTAAAAGATTTGATTGTATGCTTAAGAATTGGAGAAGATAACAACAAATGGGGGAAAAATTTTAAATGATCACCTGATTGAATCAAAGTCCAATGTTGCGGAATCAAGCTTCAACAAGAAGAAAAAAATAAAAAATTCTCAAGAAACTTGCAAAAGTACAATATGTTGAATGTTAAGAAATTCAAGGCAACTACTACAACTGTGTGAAAAGAGGACATAAAGGAAGCGAATGTCATGGCAAAAATAAGTCAATTTCTAAGTAAATGTGGCTTATCAGTGGCAAAGCCAAGACCATAAGTATAGTGTGGAAACCTATATTTAATATAGAATATTTTGCTAGTAGGTTGTTCATATGTTATCTCTAATGTTTAGGTGATAACTTGAAATATTACAACGTAAACCTTAGTATTATAAATTTTTTTATAAAGTGAATTCCAATATTATATGTGATATTTAGTGATTAGTTATAATCATTTTCAAATATGTTTGTGATATATTTAGTTACTTTAATTTACTTTTTTTTTGATCTTTTGTTTTTATAATATAAATGGTAACAATGTTACTAATATCATTCCTGCCCTACACTAATACGTGGCTATTCTTATACAATCGATTTATGTTTTTAGAGAGAAGCCTGAARAGTACTGTCGATTAATTTTAAGGGATGTCAAAAGAAAATGTTGTTTTATCTCACCACAYTGAACTTGGAGGTTTCCTACAGAAGCATTCTCTAGTTGTGCAAGAAAATAATAAAGAGTTGATAATTGCATTAGATGCTTCGAAGCATTCTGATTCTTTGTGCCACAAATTATATCTCGAACGYGGTGGACTACACACCATATAGAGTGTATATTGCTGTGAAAACTGCAAAAGAACTTTGGAAGTCTTTGAAGAAAAGATACAAATTAAACGATATTGGTAYGAAGAATTGATTATTGGTAAATTCCTTTAATATAAAATGGTGGACTTCAAATCTTTTATGAGTCAAGCTCATATTTCTTCATGATATCCATATTGAAAATATGACTCTTAATGAATCATTCCAAGTGGCAGCAACCTTTGAGAAATTTCGTTCTTCTTGAATTGACTTCAAGAATTATCTCAAGCTTAAAAATAATAAAATAGAGTTAGAAGATTTGATTGTATACCTAAAAATTGAAGAAGATAACAACAAATTAGGGAGAAATTTATCTGAGCAACTGATGCAATCAAAGGTCAATGTTGTGGAATCAAGTTTCAACAACAATAAACGAAATCATTCTGGAAACACTTGCAAAAGTATAGTAAGAAGAATGCTAAGAAATTCAAGGCAACTACTAAAGTCGTGGGAAAATAGGACATAGAACAAGGTATGCCGTGAAAAAATGAAGTCAAATTCCCGTGAAAAAGTGGTTGATTAGTGGCAGAGCCAAGATTGAAAGTATAGTGGGGACCTACATTTAATATATAATCTTTATCTCTATCATTTGAGTTATAACTTAATATTTTAAATTTAAAGAGAAGATCTTCTATATTTATCTGAATTATATTTTGCTTTGAACAATTTTCTGCATCACTATTGCTTGGCAGGTAGATGGTTGCTCATCTTCTATCATTTGCTTGGTAAGGAATTTATCCATAAGTAGTTCCCACAAATTTTCTTTCAAAAACAAATCATAGAACTATAATTCTTTTCTTTTTTCAAAATAAAAGTTAAAAAACTTTACAATCAAATAAAAACCAATCTAATCATATAATATGCATAATAATTAAAATAGAATTCTTAAAGYTAAATATTTAAACAAAAGTTTATATACTCAAGATTTGATCTTTGTTCTTTTTCTGTTTCCTTTTATCTTTAAACTCTAAAAATTTAAAACATTTTTTAATTAAAGCTTAAATGGAAAAAAATTGAGAAAGAATAGAACATAAAAAATGATGAAACTAACCTTTAAACAATCAAATCTGGAGTTTAATGAGATGGATTGAAGTTTGCTCTTTCTTTTTTTTGTTTTTTTTTTTTGGGTGGGGTGGGGGTGGAGAGATGGAAATTGAAAATTTGGGATTAAGACTCATCTCCTATTTTGATGTGTGGGGATGGTGAGATCAACAGGCGCGGTGGCGGGAATAAGAATTTCTTCTTTGAGGGCCAAAAATATCTTGGAGGGCTAAATCATATGTTTTTAATTTTTTGGATTAAATTTTAAATCTTTTACAAGTAAAAAAGAATTGGAAGTTTTGGAGGGCCAAGGCCCCCCTCCCTAAGATGGCTCTACCACTATATAGGAATCCTAACATTAACGACAAATTCTAACTTTGTCTTAAAATTAAAAAAATCAAAGAGTAACAAAAACGATTCAGTGGGATCCTGTGTCTACTCTCACCAAGCGACTGGATTGATGCTGTATCTAMAGGATTTCAAGAGCTGATTCTGTCAATCGTTGTGTCTGAATGCAACAATGTCGGAAATCCAAAGGGAACGATATTCAGCATGCGACTTCTATCATATTTTCTTCTTCCTAGTGTCAATTATATGCTTCTATACGACAGTCTTTAGAGAGTTTACTCTTAATTTTAAAAGAAAGTACAAAATATTTCTTGATTCGTCGTTTCTCGTGATTTCAAGTACTTCTTTCTAATTACATGTTATAGACTCTAGAATAAATGTAGAATTAATCTCTTATCTTAATCCATTCGTTCCTAATTTTCATTATTTAGAATAAATGTACTGAAAATTCTAAATTTATTTATCGATCGATACTTATTTTTACAAAGAAATATACTTACAAATTATAGTTGCATGCTATAGACTCTCTCGAACAACAGAGTAGGTGCATTGTTATCTAGCAAGCTTCCAAGGCTCGCTAGTTCTACCTCCTGCTCTTAATTAATCTATATTAGATTGAGAAGACGGCAAGAATTGGAGCAGCTTCTTCAAGTTCAATGCTAACAAGCTCTCCAGATACAAAATCTCATCGAATGAGGAGGATGATAATTTAAGCTTCAACACTCTCCTAAATGGTAGATAGAGAACTAGGAAACCTATAGTGTTTTAAAACCTTTGGTGGCCAAGGCGGCCTCTGAAAGTGATTTTAGTGAGAAATTGATTGATGCACTTAACTTTGGCAATTTTATTCGCACTTCAAATTGGGTGCTGCTGTTTCAAGAAGAAGAAGAAGAAGAAGAAGTCGGTGTAGATGAACATTGAACAGAACAGGGTATGGTAGTATTATTTTTGGTATATTAGTCTAAATCTTTCACATAATTATCTAATTGTTTTGATTTTTTGACTAGTAATTAAGGATGTTCAATCTAGTCATTGTATCTATTCTCAGTGGTTTTAGGCACCAAGTCTCCTGTCTATGGATAATTACAATGTTTATTAATTAAATTGCGAGGAAACATATGCCAAACTCCGAACTACTTCAAGGTGGTAAATTTTATAAAACTCAAGTTATCCAAACAATGTTTATTGTTGAGGTTGTACGGCTTGAATTGCGATCTCAGTTGTTTAGGCCTTCGATATGTGTTGGGACTCCACCTCCCCTTCGGGCCTGTCCTTGACCTAGCTCAGACCGGTCCAGAAGCAGGTGGTCAGCCGATTAGACTTGCGTAATGAAAGGGAGGAAAAATAAATGTAAGCATCAAACTTGAAATATATACAGTTTTCAATATAAGTGTATAGATTTTGATATTTTTCATATTGAAAGCGTGATAAATTAATGTGTGGTGAAAGTTGAATTGCATGTTTATGARAAGGAAAGGGGACAAGAGCTCCTAAATTAAATGGAGATGCTGATAGTGTGAAAAAAATCATCAAAGGTAAGAAGTCTCGGAAACATATTTTGAGGAATAGAAAGATAGAGAGACACACAAACTTAATGGGAAGAGGATTACATGGCTTGAAATATGGAGTAGAGGTACATAACATGGTCATTCCAGTATTTTCCATCCCTTTTGGATTCTCTTTCTCATGTCATGGAGACACTTAAAATTGCACAAAATTATTTAACTAATCTTTGATGCACCAATTATCAGGCTTGTAACTTGTGTTTGGTGAGTCGAATTTAGTCTACTCTGAGCTCAGCCCGAAAAAGTACAAGCACCGACATCAAACATGCTCAAGAATATTGAGATTGTAAATTGTATTAGGTAAAATTTGTATTTTCCCTCTAATAATCTAAAATAAGTTATAGGATAAAAAGATCTTTAAACTCTTAATTAATATTGTGGAGTCGATACTATAAAATTCAAATAATATCAAATTGCACCCAAAGAGGTTGAGCGTAACCAATAGCCTTTTTGAGCCCGAGCTCATTAAAGTTCCATTCAAATTTCTTCTTGCTGAGTGAACTGATTTCGTGCTTAGAGATCTTTTCATAAATTTTTAATTACACACCCTCAATATATATAAACCTCCTTAAATAAGTTGAAAATATTTTCTTATCTATCTTAGGGGCACTGGTGAGCTACGAAGGAGCAGGGCGGTCTTGGCCCCTCAAGATTTTTAGAAATTAATTTTATACATATAAAATTGAAGTTTGATCCTCTAAGATTGAAAATGTAAAGTTTGGCCTCTCAAAAATTATTTGGCCCCGCAAGGTTAATTTTCTGGATCCGCCATTGCTTAGGGTTTAGTATATACACACGTTATACTTTTATGGGTATAATAGAGAATGTGTAGTAAAGAGTGTACTAGAAGATCTGGAACTTTGGTTTCCAGATCAAAGCAATGACAGTTGGCTCCAAAATTTTTAAGAACACTCCCTGCTACAGGTTATCTGCTACGCACCACTCAAAATAGGCCTGTATATGATTATAGATAATGTATAGTAGAGATTATAATTAAAGAAATAAAAATATACTAAAAGTTATCTTTATTTGTAATAATCCAAGCAATCATAAATTTGCCATATATTTCTTTTAATTTTCTTTGTTTCTTGTTCCTTTCGCTTATTTCATTATCTTTATCATTTATCCCTATCTACAACATTATTGAACAAAAGACATGACTTCAAATTCATAACAGCCAAAGAAAAAGAAAAGTGTATTTCTTTCTCCCGTTATCTCACCGTTCGCATACATGCATGAACATGTAAATCTTCAAGATTGTGGGCAATACGTCTGCAAAACATTGACGTACGGCACACAATAAACCCATAGACTCTTGAAGCAAATATACGTCATCCAACCCAATGCATTACAAACCTAAAGAAAAGCTGCAGAAAGAGGCACCAAAATAGAATTGTCAGAACGTGAAAAATGCTTTGGTCACACCTCACACAGCCCATATCTCCTCTTATCTTTTCTGCTTTAAAGCAAGTAAAAATGAGGAAAGTTTCTGCCGATGATTGGGGAAAATCATGCTCTGCGTGAGCCCTTTTTTTCTCCATTGAGTTTGAATGATGTTAATCTATACAGAGACGACTCTTTTAACCTAGTACCATACTACATAAGTTGAATAATACCAAAAGGTTGTCTCATTACGCTGGCAGAAGAGCTAAGGGAAGATCACTTTTGGAGATAAAAGCTCCAAATTTAGCCAGACAGAGCCGCTATGCATAGGCGAGATTCCGGATAAAGTAGGTTATGGTCTAAAGATATGATTGGGGTTTCATTCATCAATAAGTTTCAGTGCCATGTAAGAAAAATAATAAATAGAAAGCTATTTCAGGGGTTGTGCGTATCGTGTGGTCTTGGTTGGACGTTCCAAAATAGCTGAGAGTGTTTTGAGAGGTTCAGGGTCTTTTGGGATTGGCAAACTCGTTGCTTAACATCAAATGCTATGTAAAGCGATAATTAGGTATATCTGCGCTCTTCTTATCCATTATTTGTCTTCAAGGCTTGAAATCTTCAATATTTGTAGATTCAAAATGTGGAAAGGAAGGTGATTGCTAGAATAGGTAATGGCCCCGGCCCCCTTAACATACAACAAAAGGCTCAAATTAATGAAATCTTGAAGGGTCCTTCCAATTAAAGGGTACCGGAAATCCTTTAATACAAATTTGGAACTTCTCTACAACAAGAATGCTACTGTACCATTCAAGTTCATTACCTAGCTTTAAAATCCAAACCAAGAAGGAACAGACACCTTTGTACTTGTGTTTAAATGACCAATTTCCAAGTTACTAACTCAAGAACATCAAATGGTCCGATCTGAGGATTCATGTCCAAGCATATACTAGAACACAAAACTAAAACTGCGGGATGATACTCAAGCCTTGAAAACCTATTCAGAATCAAATGGATTACAATAAATCCCTCAATCTTGAGCTATCTGAATCAGATGCTTGTTATTGCAGTTACATCATATGGTAAATCCCGGCATGTTCTTCCAGCAGCATGAGCCAATATCCAAATGATGGTCTGTTTTCACTGAAGTAGTTCCAACCATAGAATTTGCCGATACTTGTTGATTTTCCTTTCCTGTTTCGAAGCCAGCAGAGTTCAACGGTGGTCCATTTGGTATGTTGCCATTTCCATCATCCCAATCTGGCATTGGTACGGTCAACGGAAAATTGTCCAGAAGAGTACTTAAGAATTCATCATCTACTGGATTGGTTTCGTTGGATGAGGCATTCCTTGTGTTGGGCCCTATATGTTCAGCAATRAAACAGCAATTATGGTGTTGACCGAAGTAATAACTGCTAGAATAGCAACAAAACTGATACCAATGCACTTGTTTTGGACTATGATTCCTCTGCTAATTACATGAAGACAAGAAGTACAAAGTCAATTTTTGGCACAAAAAGGCAGACAACATCCAAGGATTCTAACTGATGTTCAAGTATTAATTTATGTAATTGATACTTCAAACCTCATTAATTATATGATACTTTTCCAACTCGCCTACTATGCTACTACTCCCGAGCAGCAGTGCCTGTATTAGGCATGTTTGTGCATGTAATTTTGATCAAGATCCCCAAAGGGAGAAAGATGAACTAAATATTTCTACTTAGAGAAGAAAAAGTATAAGGATTTAAAAGAGTAACTTACTGGTGGAGGAATGATCAGGGCTTGAATGTTCGATCTGTTTCGCCCGGATGACRTTGTCTTGGTTGAAGTTTAAGCCTTCCATTACTTTATAATCCCACAAATAATTTTCTTGACTGTTATCCTCCACAGGCAAGATCTCCACTGAGTTCTCTCCGCGCTTCAGTGCCTGAGATTCGTCAACTAAGTCTTCCAACAATCCGCTGTTTCCACGGGAAAAGACGTGATTATTCTCACGGTCATCTGCATCACTTGACGTTGCGATCATATAGTCGCTAGCATTACTGGCGGAAGATGTTGGTGTAGTTGTCGGGAGCAGTGATTGGATTGAAGGCAGCTCAACCCCACCTGTGCCCGAAACTACACCACTTTGTTCGAAAGATACACCGGAAACGGGAGTTGAGTCGCTTCCAAAGTTGAGACAATTGTATGGAATCGAAGGCATTTGCAGTGAAGTTTGAAGTCCTCGATTAAAGGGAATGGAGCCTGAGGAGGAAGGGAATGGCGGACTAGATGTTGAAAGCGACAAGCCAAGGCCACCATTATTCTCCTGGAAAAATTTAAAAGGAGGGTTTGGGTTTGGAAGATAAGAATTGTTAGGCTGCTGTAGCCGAGATTTCATCATTGCTGAAGGATTGAGTACATCCAAAAATGAAAGCGGCKGGCCATAGCCTGGATTTATGGCCGCTGGTTGCGGTGACAGAAGCGCTGCAATTGAAGACGACGAAGGATTGGCCTGCAGACTGTTTTCATGCTGGTGGATGCTTTGTGCCTTAGCACTTACATCATGAGGGTATATCGGCAAACCCGCCCTCTGACGTCTCTTCAATCTTGTGTTCCAGTAGTTCTTTATCTCATTATCTGTTCTTCCAGGAAGCTATAAACAAAGACCAGAAAGAAAAAATGGAAATTCAAATGAGACATACAGAACATACAAGGAGGACAATTAAATTTCAGCTTTAAGACACCAATGAACAAATTCACAAAAATTTTGGAACGGTGAAACTTGAATTTGATAAATAGCTACCAAACTTCTTGTATTCAACAAACAAGAATCTAAAATTCAGAAAATCACTGATTTATCAAAAGAATGACCAGAAAATGAAAAAGACCCCAGAGGAAAAAGAAATGACCAAACAAAATGAAAAGACCCCAGAGGAAAAGAAGAAAGTGATCAAATTTTTCGTACCAAATTAGTAACCAAATCAACAGGAAAAGAAGAGGACGCAGAATCATGATAGAGATAAAAAAAAAAAAAAAAAAGTAGACTTGGAGATAAATTGTTAAAGGTTTCACCCCGAAAATATAACAGTTAAAAGAGAGAGGGAAAAAAAAAAAAAAAAGGAAACTTTCTGAGATTTAACAACAAACCTGAGCAGCCATGCGAGCCCATTTGTTACCGAGCTTAGCATGAAGCTCAACGATAAGGGCTTCTTCCTCAGAAGAAAATGCACCTTTCTTGAGATTAGGCCTCAAATGATTAGCCCATCTCAGCCTGCAACTCTTCCCACATCTCATCAATCCAGAATTCCTCTGAACTGCATTCCAGTTCCCCTCACCATGCTTCTTCACGTACTCCATCAAGATCGCATCTTCTGCTGCTGTCCAGGGCCCCTTTTTAAGGGTATGCCGTGATGTTCCTCCATGCTTTCCGGTAATGCCTTTAGATGCAACACCGACATCAGGGGCCATCAGGCCTTTTATCTTTTTGTCCCTGAAATTTAACAAGAAAAATATATATTTGCCTTGTTTTATTCCTTATAACAAAATAGTTTTCTGCCCTGGTAGCAAGAATCTTCCTTGCATGTATTGTTTAAAAGAGAAATATAAGGATTTGCTTTGGTCTCTCTTGCTCCTCCTGATGAGAGGTGAGGAAGAGAGAGAAAGGAAGAGGAGAAGTTGAAGACGCTGCAGGTGTTATATGCTCCAATTTCCTTTTGATTCTAAGCAAAAAGTAGCAAGAAAGATGGGGCCAAGATGAAGAAAAAGTATAATTAGAGGAGCTAGGGAAGAGAAGAGGAGAACAGGGTGGGTTTGCTGTAGGTCCCCAGGGGGGTGGGAGGGGTGGAGCTTGGAGAGGCACAGAGAGAGAGAGAGAGAGAGAGAAAGAGAGAAGAGAGAAGCAAAGTTGGGGGATGGAGGCTTTGAGAGTGAGAGACCCCACAGGGACTTGTCTGAATTTATAGGTGTGAGCTTGTATTTCGGCCCGGGTTGCATTCTCCATGTTACAATTTCTTTTGCATATTTTCTAGTCAGTCTTTTTCATCACTTAATTTTTATAAGTAAATTGGTACTCGTAATCATAATGGTTTATAAAATAAAATAAAAAGTAAAAAATGTACTGATATTTAAAAGGATTGCTCGTAAACATTTACAAAGTGAAGAAAAGAAATAAAACTATACAAATATCAAACAGATTATCACTTCGTAAATACATGCTCGTGATTGTAATTAATCATTTATAAATAAAAATAAATAAATAAATTGYATCAATATTTTAAATATAAATATCAAATTGAACTACTCATAAATGTTTACAAAGTGGAAAAAGAAACAGGATTATATAGATATACAACCCAATGAATTGGTTATGTTAAATACTTAAGAGTTAGACTCAAGTCAAGTCGAGTTTTATTACATTCAAATTCAAGTTGAATTACTCAAATACAATGTAACTTAAAGAATACAAAATCATAGTAGAGAATGTTAGTATGCTGTAGGTATAATCTTTTCTCAAGGATCACAAACTTTTGATTTAACCTCAAAAGTTTTGCTTATGGCATTATCAAGTATAGTTGAGCTCAAATACTTTCATCGACTCTTATCCATAATTTTAAAGAGGTATATTTTAAAATATTTTACTGCAAATTTTCTTTTCTGTGATAGGTGAAAAGGCGACATAATTCTACATCACGAGACCATCTAAATAAGTAAATATTAATTCCCGACGACTAAGTAGTTATACCATTAAATGCTGATGCCCCTTATATTAATTGGCTTTATGTTCAGCGGAAAATATTCTAACGCCTTTTATAGATTACCGTAATAAGTTTCCACTCGTGCTTTAAAAAATAAATTTATTTGACCATTTTAAAACCGAACAGTTCGAACTCCAAGGTTCATTAGGAATAAGATTTTTTTCCAAGTATTTCCATATAATAAATGTACATCCAATGGTCTTCTTGAACAAAAGAGAACAAACATCAGTACAATCAAAATTCTCTGGAAAAGTTTATTGCAGGATATTTATACAATGCTTGTGTATATGCATTTCAAAAGCCAAGAATGCAGGACCTACACATTGTATCGTTGTTATACAGTGATTTTGATTGTTGCGTGAGAAATTTATAGAACGAAATGAACACATGATAAATAATGAATTAAAAATATAAAGGAATTGAAAATAGTTAAATTATTACCTAGGAACACGAATATATTTGAATACTTTGATGGCTGAAGGACTTATTTGTAAGTGTATAACTGCCTCATCCAAGTCTTTTGTYCTTATGCTTTGTGTTTTGCTTATTTGCTCGGTCTCTTTGAGAAAAAGTAAAGGAAAGCAGGTCAAAGAAGTTGATATAGCAATTTAAAATAAAATGACAAATGGTACATCGGTCAACCAAGAAATAGTCCCTTATTAAACCAGAAAACAAGAGCCAATACTTTTTTTTTTTTTTCCTGATGATAACAAGAGCCAATACTTATCCACATAATAAAACTAGGTTTTGACAAAAAAAAAAAAAAAAACTAGGCTATAAATGGTGATAAAATGAACTTTATTCAGTAAAAGAATTTCCTTATCAGGTAAAAAAAAAAAAAAAAAAACTAGGCTATAAATGGTGATAAAATGAACTTTATTCAGTAAAAGAATTTCCTTATCAGGTTAAAGGTTTTAGATTTGGTTCACATTTCGTCCTTCAGTTTACCGGTAAGTTGTAGATTCAGTCTATTTTTCCTTCGACATATAGACATTATATTTCATTCTTATAAATATGACTATCAAGAAGAGAGAAAAAAGGGATCAGGATTCATACCAATACATAAGGGATCGATGCTCATGGGATGCATGTCCATTTCCTTTCCTCTTTCCCCTTTCTATTAGTGAAGCATTAACTTAAAAAAAATAAAAAAATAAAACTGTATGATCATATTTAGAAATTATATATAATAAACCTTCTTTAAGTTTAAAGTCTTGACAGATTTTTAAACAAACTTCTTGTGGAGTAAAACTTATTAATTTAGCAAAGCTTTGAATACAGGATCTATGTAGTATAGTTTGCAATTTTAGTTTTATCTTATTCGTATAAATTTATAAATTCTTCAAGGATTTATAAATGCTGCAATTATTCAAATGTAAATAATCAAATAAATATAATTAATATCTACATATCATGTATTATCTTTATATTATGAAGAAATATTTTTGCAATTTATTTTGAAACAATATTTGAAATGTTTAGAAAATGAAGATGGTTTGTTTTCTTTTGCAAAAGATAAATTTTCAATCAAGATCGTTTATTTGAATTGTGATACATCTACAGTTTAGAGTATTTGTAGGGTAGGACTTTGTACAAGCCGATTCTCTTGGTATAGGAATCATAAGCCAAGTCAAATAATCATTTACATTAGAATTAGGAAATTAGATCTGATAAGAAATTCTAATCGTATTTGATGTCAATTTGGGTAAACTTCTAGATAAGGAGGTTCAATCTAAGTCTTTAGTAGAAGAGATCATATAGATACGTTTTGTACTCCGAGTAAGAAGCCGTCGTGTTTATTGAGTTCTCTAATAAATTCGTATAGTTTGTCTCCACAAAATACCTATGTTCTATTTAGATTATTTATTTAATTTCTACAAAGTGGTATCCGAGCTAGTAACATGGAGGGCCAGGTGACACCACTTAATTGTGAGGCTTTTATCTTTGATGGCAAAAAGCAATTTCAATCAATTGGCATATACCGATGCAAACAATACTTTGAGTTGACTGGTGTATGAGATATTATTCAGATTGTTTCAGCAAACTTTCCTAGAGATTTAGTTAACTGCACAAAAGCATAAAATGAAGTATCAAGGTATTACATCTAGACATATCTTGCAGACCAAAATAGCTTTACATGTATATAATAAACTTATGTATGCAGGTACAACAAAAGAGATGTGAAAAATCTTGATGACTACATACACAGGCAAGCCTGAGGTGAAAAATGTCAAATTGCAACAATTAAGAAGTGAGTATGATTGGCTCGAATGAAACTCATAGAGTTAATTAAAGATTACATTAATAAAGTTCAAGAACTTAAGGGTTCCATGAGATCTAATAGTGACACACTCTCTGACTCTCAAGTTTCTTTTAAAATTCTAAGATCTCTAAATAATAAATTTCATACTAGGAAGACTGTTATTGAATCTACCAAGAATTTGGATGCTCTAACTGTTGATGAATTAGAAGCTTAATTTGTTGTCTTATGAGTTGTTTTGGAATCAGGAATCGAAAAATACTTTTGAGGAGAAGGTATTGAATGCTCAATTGATTTACAAACAAAAAAGAATACGTCCTCAACTTGAATTGGAGCAGAGTGGTGATCAGAACTTTAGAGAAAGAGGTGACAGGGCTGGATATCGACGCAGAGGTAGAGACTAAGGTAGTGGTGGAGGTAATTTTCATTCCCAACAAAATAATTTTAATAATTCTTATCAAAGATGGGATAAATCAATAATATAATACTTGAATTCCAAAAGTATGATCATACTGAGAAGGATTGTAGATTTAAAAAGAACACATGGCACAATTAAATGCACAACTTTCTGAGAGTGAAGTTGATGATTCTCCTGAGTCTTTGTTGTTAGTTACTTCTAGATTTGGTAGAAATAATATGAATGAATGAATTTTAGATTTAGGATGCAACAATCATATGTGTGGAAATACAAATATATTTTCTSAGTTGAATTTATCTGTGGAGACTATTRTTAGACTGGGAGATAACACACTTGTGTCTTCTGTTCATGGAAAGTATAAAATTGCTATTACTCTAGGGGGATGATTTTTTGCATGTTATTTCTAATGTTTATTATGCTTCAAACCTTCATCACAATTTATTGAGTGTTGGACATATTTTTGTAAAGGGTTACAATATTAATTTTAATATAGGAGTTTGCACTATTAATGACTCAAATAAAGGACTAATTCAAAGGTAAATATGAGTCATAATTGCTTATTCCCTCTACATGTGGCATCTGGGGACTTGCCTTGCTTTAGTTATGTCACTTTTGATGTCACTTTTGATGATCATTGGTAATGGTATACGAGATTTGGACATTTAAATTTTAGTAGTTTCAATTTACTTTAGAAGAAATTTTGGTATGGGGATTACCTTCTCTTGATTTTGATGATAAAAAGTGTGCATCTTGCATTATTGGAAAGAACCACAAAGATTCTTTTGAGAAAGAAAAAGTATGAGGAGCAAACTCACAATTAGAATTAATTCATTATGMTTTATGTWTAGTAGAGGATCTCTCTTTTGGTGATAAATATTATTTCATTACTTTTATTGATGATTTTAGGAGAAAGACTTGGGTGTATTTTTTGGAACATAAATCTGAAGCATGTGATGTGTTTAGAAGTTTCAAGGTTTATGTGGAGAAACAAAGTGGATATTTTATTAAAACATTGAGACTAATAGGGGCACTGAATATCTGGTTTGCTATGATTTTTTGAAAAGTATGGTATCAACATCAATTAATTGCTAGATATACTCCCAACAGAATAGAGTGGTTGAAAGGAAGAATAGGTAATTATGGATATGGTGAGATCTATGTTACATTCTAAAAAATTGCCTAAAGATATTTTGGCTGAAACTGTTGCTTGTGCAGTTTATATTTTGAACATTTGTCCAACAAGAAATAATTGAGGAAAGACACCTCAAAAACTTTGGAATGGTTAAACCAATATTAGTCACCTTAAAGTTTTTGAATGTCTTGCACATGCTTAGATTCCAAATGCTCTTAGCAAGAAGTTGGATGATAAGGAAGAAAAATGCATTATTACAATCATGAGACTAAATGATACAAGTTGTATAATCCTAATGCCAAAAAAGGTGACTATAAGCTGGAATGTTACTTTGGATGAGCAAGGATCTTGGGATTGATTTTCAAAACTGCMTAAACAACCAAAACCATCACCTTTTATTCCATTGCAGTTTCAAACTTTAGTGGATAATGAAACCACTAGATGAGGAAGAGAGCAAGTTGGAAACAGTAGTAGTTCACAGCCTTCTAGAATGCCTCAGTGAGAACATCACCTTCTAGTTCGTTTTCAAGATTATGTCTCTAATAWTGATAACGATTTATCTTATGAAGATATTGTGAATTAACTTTATTTGTAAATTTTGATCCAGTCATTTATGAGGATGTTGATAATGATGGCCGTTGAATTCATTCTATGGATAAGAAAATTTATGCTATTGAGAAAAATAAAACTTGAAATTGACTATTCCTCCAGTTTATAAAAAGACAATTGGTGTTAAATAGGTAAAGAAGACAAAGTACCAACCTTTTTGACAGGTAGACCAATTCAACGTAAGGGAACTATGATTAGTAAATTTGGGATGACACATTTTGGAATATGGTTGAGAAAAAAGCTTGATTTTCTATTACATTAAAAAGAAGATCCAACTGCAATATTTTGTGGTAACATGTCAACTATTTATTTGTCCAAAAAATCAACTTTGCATGGATGCATCAAACACATTTATTCAAACGTCATTTTATTTGTGATTTGGTTCGTGATAAAAAGGTAGTTATTGATTATTGTCATACTGAAGATCGAGTTGYAGATATATTCACATAAACCATTGAAGATGTGGTCATTCATCCAATTTGAGAAGATACTTGTGATGAAGAAATTTGAARATCTTGGTTGATGGGAGGCAATGTAGAAATTATAAACCAATTCAAATTATGTTTTACATTAGATTATGAAACTAAGTTTAATAAGAAGTCCTAATCGTATTTGAAGTYAGATTTGATAGACTTCTATATAAGAGGTTCAATCTAAGTCTTTAGCATAAGAGATCATATAGATGTGTTTTATACTCTGAGTAAGAAGCTCGTCGAGTTTGTTGAGTTCTTCAATAAAATATTTTTTGTCTCCAAAAAATATTATTTTTCTATTTAGATTATTTGTTTGATTTCTACACTCGGCCCAATCCCATTATGGTTTAGCTAAAAACTTTTTTGTTCCAATTAAGAACTCATTTGTTTTACAACTTCAAACACGAAAAATTTTATGCTTAATATAGGATTTTTTTTTCACACCTAGGATGAAGAATTATGTTCCAGATCTAAGATTTTTCTTCACAAAACTCAAAAAAAAAAAAAAAAAGACAAAGATGAAAAATGGGAGAAAAGAGTAAAGATTTACTCTTTTCCTCTCATTCTTGCTTAAAAAAAGATTGAGCTAATAAATTATTCGATTAATACAATTAATATGAATTTATGATGAATTTTCCTTTTGTAAAACCAAAATGGAATTTGAGTCATATATTTTGCGATGATTTCTGTATATGATGGGTTATATCACTTCTTAACTTGTATTGTGTGTAAATCTTGTAGATGACGTTTTATGGAACATTTGCAAAATCTATGAAGCTTAAKGATCTCAAGGTCTCTATGCATCTTATTATTGTTGAAGTATTTGAAGATTCAAGTACAAAGTTTGAAAAGATCTAGATTCAGTTAAGCTTTCCTYTAAGTACATAGGACTTTATAGTGTATTATAATCATGTACTTGAATTTAGAATTGATTTACTTTACATAACCTTTAACATCATATTTCAAAATTAGTTTCCAAGTACTTTATATACTATATCTCTATGGAACCTACTTTGGCCAACTTACAAATATATTTAGGACATTCGAGATCTCAATGAAACTGTAGCCCAAGTATTTTTATCATATTGGATGTATGATCCTATTATTTCTTCTATGCTAAGTATGACTTTGGAAGTATAAAATTCTTCAGTGAGGTCGAAGCAGGGTTGAAAATCAATCATACGAAGGTCATTAGACTTGGGCTCAAACTTCCTTGGGACTCGAGTTCTCAGAATATCTCAGCCTACTGATTGCTAAAAATTGCTCAATCCAAAATTATTCCAGTGAGGCCTCAGATGTAGCATGGTGGCTTGGTCATCCAAGGTCCTCATGTATAACTATCCAAAGGTCACTTCAGACTCATGATATAAGGAATTTCTGGCCGTCCAAATGGTTTGAAATCCCTCCATTAGAGTTTTAGATGATACCTCAAATGCACTCTGTCTATTTCAATTGTCCAAGATAGAAGGTTTCTTGCTTAAAAAAAAAAAAAAAAACCATTCTAGTTGTTACATTTAGGGTATTTAAGATGTTTTCTTGGCCATTTTCAAAACAAGACATCAAAGGAACTATTTTTTTTAAATGCTCATAAATCTTATTCAATCAAAATTGCAAATCATTACATGGTGAAATCTATTTGAAAGATCTTCACTGTTTTATTTTAACTATCAAGAGCAAATATTGTATAACTTTATATTCATTTCTTTGAGAAAAGATTCCAAGGTGGTTGTGAACATGGGTTAAAGGTTTTTGTAAAACCCATTTATGGGTGAAGCCTTTCTTGTTGTAATGTCTTTGTGACTTTTGATTTAATAGATTTGAGAATCCCAAGAAAAATCAAACCAATATAATATTTGTGTGGGTGKGTTGTGTCCTCTATCTTTATTGTTCATTGTTGTACTTATTTYGCTTACATTTATATCTCACCTACCAATGCAGATAACATTTATTGCACACTTCAAGTGTTTGATAATTTTTTCAGAATGATGAAAATTTTTGCTAGTTTGCAAAAGTTTTATAGACCCGTTTCATAACCTTCATGGGTATATTTAACCTTTCATTCCTCCCTGAAAAATAATGAACTAATCGATTATTAATAAGATTATAAGAAAAAATTCTCTCATTCTTATATGAGATTTAACTAATCAATTATTCAATCATGAATGACAAATTATTAATAAAATTATACAGCAAAGTTTCCTTTCACTCTTCCCTAGAAAAGTTGAAATAATTGATTATTCATAAGATACTGCGATAATTTTATGTACGAATAATCGATTAATCATACGTATTTTAATTTATTTTTTTAACTTTAAACATATCAAATTAACCTAATTATTTCATTGCTATTCTTTTGCCATTCACAGACATGTGAATGATCTCACAAAATGTTCAATTTCCGTTAATCTAAATGACTTATTAACTTAGTATTTTTCTTAACTTCACATACAAAATTGAAATTCAAATATTTGACTTTCCCAACTTAGGAATTTACGAGGATTGTATTCGTTGTGCATTAAAATTAGTTCAATTAATTATTAAGATTGTTGAAACTTTGTAGTGATCGAATCTTGAACATAATTTGTTTCATCTTTCTTGAGTATTGCACAAGATGTAAAGTGTTTGATTAAATTTATTGTAGAAATGTTTTATTAGAAAGAGATCAAAAATTTGAAAGGGCTTTGATTTTAAATTTTTCAAAAGTATTAAAATATTTAATTTAACGTTCTTAAGTTTTTCMACAAGAAAAGCAAGACCAATGAGAAAGAAAYAACAATCATTAGTTCTCTTGAAACATTAAAAATTTTGAACCATGTTATATAAGACAAAATGCATATAGCTAGAAGTTCCAAAAGAAAGGAGAATAAGACCTAAGATTTGGTCTGCAAAAGTAGATGAGCTTTGTATTTCACACAATTTACTTTCTTTTTAGAAGTTTGAGTATAAAACCAATTATACAAGACCTAGAGAGTAAAAGGCATGTAATATGCATATATTGATATACTAAATCCATAATTTTAAACTACAAAAAGGGAGAAAGAACAAGAAAATGAAATCAAAGAGATGATCACTTGCAAACTGATAAAAAGAACATATGAAACATCAAATGAACCAACCTAGATAAAAGTTAAATGAAAAATTAAAAGAAAACCTACTGTTTTTTACCCTCCAAAATAATTTGTGAGAATTTAAACAAATCTAATTATAACCATCATTTAAAGGATGCTGATAGGAATAAAGAGTAATTAGAATAAGGATTGTTGGGGAAGGAAACGAGATCACCAACAAACAAGAGAGATGTGATCGTTTTACCACAAGGTGTCATATTGAAGAAACAATCATTCATTCTGCAGGGTGTCATATTGAAGAAAGAATCATTCATTAGAAATTTGCAAAGAAAATATTGGTACCAATCAGAAAACTATTTAAATAATAAATTAATGTTTAATAACAAATTTGGATTTTGAGAAAGCCAAAGGCTTAAAATTAGATTATTGGCATATCTTTAATACATAGGTTTTGTTTGTCATATTGAAATGTGATGAGTAGTTGAATTTCACTAAGAATCTATTTGTAATGTTTGCACCATTCTTGAATTTGGTTAGAGCATTTGATAACCAAATTTTGAATATTGTTAGTTTTACAATTTCTTCCTTTTTTCTTATTACTTTAAATTTGCAAGTATATGAAATTACTTGAATTTGTATAACCAAACAAATATAATTTAATATATATACATTTTTTATTTTATCTATTAATTTATAAAATTATCCAATGTATATTATTAAAAGTTATTTTCATGTTCATTGTATTTTGAGAAAAYATTTGAATAATTTAGAAGTCGTAAACCTTTACAATATTAATAAACATGAAAAATATACACACATTGAAATGATTCAATAATAATAAATTGTATCAAATTATTTCAAAACTATATCAAGTCAATGAGTCGAAAATCAAAGGCTAGGATTCTCATAACGTAAAAATAAAAAATGCAATTATTTGATTTAAATATCAATAATAAACCAAATACCTTTATTAAAAAAAATTTTAAATAACATATCAAGATAATTAATCAGCAACTTTCTACGTAAGTTTAACATACTTAATTGGGATAGACAATCACCATTGCCCTTCAATTTTTTCAATTTTTTGGTTTTTGCCCTCCATTTTCAAAACATAAATATGTGCCCTCTAAAAAATCATAAATATTTGCCCTTCTATGAGAAATTTTTGTTAAACCCTAAGAGAATTGAGGCACTTTGGTCAATTTACTCTTATATTTATGTTAAATCAATTGTTTCCTTTTTTCTTCTTCATCTTTTCAATTTTTTCCTTCCTTCTTCTGTCCCTCTCATTTTCTCCCCAATCCACCGTCACAGCCACTACCATCGTCGTCACTGTTGTCCCCTATACTTACTTCCTTTCTTCCTCTCTTTCTCCTCTTATTTCTTCCCACTTTCTTCTCAATGCCTTCAAAATGTGACATTGCAAGATTTCTTTAGTCGATTTGCAGAGTCCCATGAAAGAGAGAGATGGATTAGTTTTTGAGCATGGATTTTCCCTAGAAATTTGCAAYCGAAGTTTTTCTTGCCACCAAAGTTGATATGCAGCCCTTCTATTCATTGTGATTTCTCAAATGATAAGAAAACTCGAACACCTTCACTGAGTAATCAACAAGAGCGATCCCTCCAAATTCCCCCAACCCACTGTAATTGTTGGTCTTTATGTCCAATAACTATCAGGAACTTGAACATTGTTTGTAATATAAACAATTTTGGATCAGAATCATTTGATATTTTTGCTAAGTCGAGGTCATAAATATTGTGGCAGACTAGGCTGGCTACTACAGCAACAAATGTTGGCCAGAGAAGGTAGGAAAATAGAGATAAAGGCATCAGCGACTAGGATTGGTTGGAGGCGGCAGTGGCTTCTAGGGTTAGGAGGAGGTGAGAAGAAGAAAGGAGGAAAAAAATAATATAAAACTAAATTAAATTTCACATGAAGAATATTACTAATATATATAAGTAAATTAATTAAATACAATACCCCTAAAAAAAATAAAACTCTGTTATGATTTAACTAAACTTTTGGACAGAAGGGCACACCTTGGTTTTCTTTTTAAAGTTTAAGGGTGAGTACTTTATGTCTTAAATGATATAACCTAAGCCCATTTATAGCTGACATGTGCTTATATATGTGGCTGATAGCGAATTGTCTAGTTCTGTTTATGTGAGAAAAGACGAGGGTTTAGAGGGAGAGAGATCAGAAATAGAATAACGGCTTAGACTCTTGTTGATCTTGTCTCGTTTCTCTACTTGAATCTTAGAGAAAGACATAGATTAGTGAAGGAGTGTTTAGGGGTAAAGTATTGAGAGTTTATTCTTAAACTCTATTGTAATCTTTCCTATTGATTATTAGTTCAATTCTTTGCCAACTCCAAAAGTGGATGTAGCTCAATCTTAGAGATTGAGTGAACCACTACAAAATTCAGGTATTCTTTGTTAGTTGATTTCTTTTTACATTACTGTCATGAGATTATAGTTTGTTATAGATTATTCGTTCATTGCTTCTACATAACAAATTGGTATTAGAGCTCCAATTTTTGATTTAGGAGTTAGTATATCAGACTAGCAAAAAAATGGGTGATAACAAAAGGGAGAAGACTTTAGTTTCAGGTTCATCTAGATCTAAATCATCAGTTGGTATTGTCAAATTTTGAAGTCGAAAAGTTCGACAGTACCGATAATTTGGTATGTGGCAATGTGAGATTATGGATATCYAGGGTCAACAAGAACTAGATATAGCTTTTYAGGATAAGCTTGGAGATATGGATGAGAAATAACGGACACAAATTAATAAGCAGGCTTGTGGTTCTATCAGATTGCTTGGCAAAATATCAGAAGTGCTTTGTCATAAGGGAAACTTTGGCAAAAGCATTGTGAAAGAAGCTAGAAGATCAATACATAATTAAGAATGATAAAAATAGATTTTAATTGAAGTAAAAACTCTCCAGGTTCAACTATCGATCAAGTATTTATGTTTTTGATTACATCACTGAGTTCAATATGATACTTTAAGATTTAACTAATCTTGATGTTAAGATCAGTGATGAAGATAAAGCTTTATGTTTGTTGAATTCTCTCCCTGATGAGTATGAGCACTTGATCATAACTTTATGGAATGGTAAAGATACTTTGAAACTCGATGATGTATGTAATTCTTTGACAAACAATGAGTGCGGAAAGAAGGACAGGCAAGTTCAAAAGAACACATTTGAAGCACTTGTAGTGGTATGAGGCAGATTTGATAATGGGAAGTATGGTGAAGGAAGTAAAATTTTGTTTCAAGTCAATAGGATTTTACCTATAAGAGATAAGTGTGTTTTTTGTCGGCAAAAGGACATTGGAAGAAAGATTGTTAAAAGTTGAAGAAGAAAGATGGTAAAGGCCCTAAAGTAAATAATATAGAAAAAATGTGAAGAAAACTATGATGATGACTTCAATTTTTCTTTGACATATTCATCAACAGTTCATTATTCTGAAGAAGAAGAAGAAGAAAATATTAACTTWGCTCTAATTTGTTCATCTAGTGAAGTCTACTCTAAAAAATGGGTTATGGATTTAGGTTGTTCTTATCCCATGTGTCTCAATAGGGAATGGTTCTTTTCTTTCAAGAAATTGAACGGTGGAGTAGCTCTGATAAGGGATAATACTTTTTATCCAACTAAAGATATTGGTATAGTCCGTCTAAAAAATGCATGATGTGATGGTTAGAGACTTGATGTATATTCGATATGTATCAAACTTGTATCAAAATGTAGGAAATTTAGAGAAAATCTTATCCTGGTAGGAACTTTAGAATCAAAATGTATGGAAGTTACCTTACCTGATTGAGTTGCTAAAGTGGCATGTGGATCACTTCTGCTTATGAAAGGGSCCGGAGATAGCAACTTGTATTTTTTTAAATRGGATGCAATGAATGGTGAATCAGCAATATCTAGGACTAAGGATGGTGTATGTACTAGCATATTATAGCACATGTGTCTTGCACATGCTAGTGAGAAGTTACTATAGAGATTGGTAAAGCAAGATTTATCAAAATGTGTAAAAACGTCCTAAGTAACATTATGTATCGGGAAAAAAAGACTAGAATGATGTTCCCRGTTGCATTTTATCAAACTAAAGTTGCTCTAAATTATGTTCAGATTGATGTTTGGGGACTTATCAAAACTGCAACTTTGGGAGGAAACATGATTTTGTCTCTTTCATTGTTGATGACTTCCATGAAGCATAAACATGAAGTCATGGGGACTTTTGTGAAGTGAAAATTTTGATTAAATCTCAAATAGRTAAAAAATTAAAAGGTTCRTAGTAGATAATGATGGTGAATTCAAATTTGATTCTTTCTTGAAATTATGCCAAGATGAGGGCATTGTGAGACACTTTATAGTTAGAGAGACATTGTAGCTGAATTGGTGGCAAAGCACATGAATCACACTTTACTAACAGCTATGGATGTATGGTTTGGTAAACTTGGTAATAGTTTTGATTACTTACATATTTTTGTTATCCTACTTATTTTCTTGTCAGAGATGAAATGATTAATATAAGGGCCAAGAATGGTGTGTTTATGAGATGTAGTGATGGCATTAAGGGATTAAACGTATGGTATCTCCATATGAAGAAAGTTATTGTGAGCAAAGATGTAACATTTGATAACGATGTAATRCTTAATAAAAATAAGAAGATGAAGACCATAGAGAGTTCGTAGCACGTGGAGTTGAAGCGAGATTGAATAGAACTCTAGCTCTTCTAGCAAGTTCTACAGTTAATTTAAATTATTCAACTCATGATAAGGACATGAGTACTAATAAATAGGCTCTTGTCCAAGAGCCTACACATCAAGGACTTATGGCAACGACTAAGGAAAAGAGAAATCCTCAAAAGCCATCTTGGCTTAATGATATGGTGATTTATGTACTTTCGATTAGTTAAAAAGAAATTTCTTGCACTTTCGATGAGTCTATTATGAATGCAAATAGTATTAAATGCAAAATAACGAGTATAAGGAGATGAAGTCTCTTACAAGAACAAAACATGGTAGTTAGTTCAATTACCACACAAAAAGAAAGTAATTAGCTGCAAAATGCAACTGGATWTATGCTAGAAAAGATGGATCTCGGTTCAAGGCTAGATTAGTAGAAAAACGTTATGCACAAAAAAAAAAAAAAAAGAATTGACTATAACGAAGCATTTTCTCCAATTATGAAGCATGCCTCTATCCCTATTTTGTTAGCCTTAGTAGCATAATATGATCTTGAGTTAGCATAGCTAGATGTTAAGATTGTGTTTTTACATGGTGAATAGGAAAAAAAAAAGAGATCTATTGAAACAAACAAAGGGATTTAAAGTTGCTGGAAAAGAAAATTGAATTTGCAAACTACAGAACTCACTGTGTGTTTTGAAACAGTTCCAAAGGAAATGGTATAAGCATTTTGACTTGTTTATGTTTGGTTAGAAATACCCTAGAAGTCTTATTATTCTTGTGTTCAACGTTTTGAATTGTTTATGTTTGTTCAAAAATACTCTAGGAGTCTTTATTATCCTTGTGTTTATTTTAGCAAGCTATATGATGGGACTTTAGTCTATTTTTATATTGATGATATGTTGATAACATCGAAGAGCAATATGGAGTTTGACTAACTCACATCACAATTAAATGGTGTTCATGAAATGAAGGACTTGGTAGATGCAAATWTGATTTTAGGCATGGAACTTGAAAGAGAATGACCAMAGGGAAAGTTTTTCATCACAAAACCAATATTTGAAGAAGTTAATGCAACAATTTGGAATGTTTGAAACTTCTAAACCCCTAAGTACACCTCTTGCCTCACATTTAAGCTTAAATCATATGTCTTCTAGCACTAATTAGGATGTTGATTACATGAGAAAAGTTTCTTATGCTAGTGTTGTTGGTAGCTCGATGTAATGTATCTTATGTACCAAACTTGACATTTCACATGCAGTAAGTGTGGTAAGTAGATATATGCATAATCCAGGCAAAGTACATAGGCAGGCTATGAAATGGATTTTACGGTATATTTTTGGTATAGTAATTCTGGTTTGGTTTTTCAATAGGATGAAGTGAGTAAATGGATTTTTGGATATGTAGACTTTGATTTTACTAGTGGTTCAGATAAATATCGGTTTATTACATCTTATGTATATACTCTTGCAATGAAGCAGTAAGTTGGAAATCAAATTTGCAATCTGTGATTGCTTTGTCTATTATAGAAATTGAATGTGTTGTGGTAATTAATGTCAGTGAAACCTATTACTAGAATTTAKGTGTCTATTCTTACCCTTTTGATGTGTTAAAGCATTACTTTGTGCTATTTTGACTCAAATGCTGTCTAAATTCAATTAAGTAACTTTATTTTTGTCAAAATGTGAAATTGTAGAATTCATGAGTTTTTATTGAAGTAAAATGCCTAATTTTCCAGGGAAGAAATTCTATATGTGAATTATAGTGTTATTTGATGAAGAATTAAATAAGTAACATGCAGTGTTCATTGCTATGGTATTGAGGATCTTGGATGAAGGAGCATGAGATAAATTAGGTTAATTCAAATGAAGAAAGAAATGTTGGCATGCGAAAAATAATATATTGGGAAGCTAAAAGATAAAAAGTTACACGGGAGCAAAAATTATAAAGTTGAACAGCAAGTAGGCCTCTTGAGCATTCAGAGCTTGACAAGCGTCTTAATTTTAGGGCACCTTTCTATCAAAAGCTTTCAGGAGAAGCTTCATATAAAAGGGGACAAGGAGCAGTATTTTGGTTACTCATCAAAGGAAAAAAAAATATAGCCACCGTAAGGAAGRAAAGGAAAGGAGAAAAAAGATCAACAAGGAAAAGAAGCTTGGAGCAAAAGGGGAAAAGAGGAAGAACCGAAGGGAACTTGAGCATAGAGCTTCATCAACTCTTCTTTAGGCTTTTGTTTCTCTATTTTCATATTATTATTTTGAGATGTTAAATATGGAATACTTATATTTCTTGATATTTAAGAGCATGAACTAACTTTGTAAAAGTTAGAATTATTGATGAACCAATGTATTTAATATTCTATTAATGCTAAGAACAAAGTTTTACACATATTTAATGCTTCATTCAAGAATATTTATTGTTATACAATTTCTATTTCTTGGCTATTAATAGTGACTATGAAAGCTACTTGAAGATTGAAAGACATTAAGGTGATGAAATATTTGAACTAATATGTGTTTTAGGTATCTTGATATGAGTCATTAGTGAACACTCTAGGTCACACTGAAAGGTTAACTAACTTAGTGAAATAGAAATAAGGACCAACAAACTAAAAGGGTGAKATCATTACTTGTCTCAATTTACATGATTAAAGTTGCCATACCTTTGTTGTGGCGATGTTGTGGCAAYGATGCTGCAACATTGCTTGAAATGCTTCATAAACATTAGTATATTAGGAATTTTTTATTATAACTCATTCTTAGATTCTTATTCATCTCTTGTGAGGTTATTGATGTGAATTTTACCAAATTTAATRATCAATAAGTGTTTCTTATTTTAATTTATTTTGGTGATAATTAATCAAAACATAATTTATTTTTATTGGACATTTTAATTGCTACTTCTTACACTATCGATCCCCATGGGATCGATATTATGTTCAATTTATATTACTTGTAGATCATGTATACTTGCATGTTTAAAATTAATTGTATATGATTTTGACTATCAGTAAYAGAAGTTGCAAAAGAAGGAATTTGGCTTCAAGGTTTGCTTGAGAATTTGGGGATCCTTTGGGATTATGTAGATGTCTATTGTGATAGTAAAAGTACTATTCACTTATCAGAAAACCAATTTACTCGTGATCGCACTAAACATATCAATGTCAAATTTTAAAAAATTCTCAAGCAGTGAGGGACTACATAAGGCTTCAAGGTTTGCTTGAGGGATTGTCTAGTTATCTAACCTAAAAGACTTTTCTTCATCTTGTCTCCTTCACTGCTTGAATCTTAGAGAAAGGCATAGATTAGTGAATGATGTTCTAGGTTAGAGTATTAAGAGTGTATTCTTAAACTCTATTGTAATCCCTCCTATTGATTATGAGTGAAATTCTTTRTTGGCTTCGAACTTAAATACATACTYATGTCCGCTAATTATCGACTTATGCTTAGTCTCCTTCAAATACGTCTCATTTTCATCTTTTCTATGTTAGAAAAATTAATAAGATCTTGTTGTAACTTTATGAATACGATAAGACATACCTTGAGACATCTTGAGATCCTTTGGTGGTGGTTAACTTAACTTGTAGGAATTTTTCTTGCAATCTTGGTCTTACAACTTTGTAATTGACAATATCACTTATGCAACTTAGTCTTTCCTCTCGAGGCTCTCAATTATGTTGTGTATAGTAATGGGTATCTTACAACATCTTAGAATGGAGWGAGAGACCAAGACCATATTTATATTCATCATAAGTGAGCCTTCCCATCATGATCACCAATTAGGTAGTCTTAGTCTTCCTTCTTAGCTACATGAAACTCATAATGAATTAAAATGTATGTACATAAAACATAATCACATATATTTAATGTATTATTGAAATTCTTTGAATTCATGGACACACATTAGATTGATGACTTTGGTCATTGAATCTTGTGATATAAATACATGACTTTGGTAATTGTATTTTGAACTCATATATGAACCTTTTAATACTAAATAAATGACTTTGGTCATTGTACTTAGAATTCCTTTCATTTATCCTATATTAATGCTGAAGTTGGATATATGAATGTATTCATATTATGTGGTCATGAAGGCCACTTAAGAAATTCATATAACATTCTCTCACTTGGACAAATTACCATAAACATACATGAATCAATAAGGATTCAATTTAGTGGCCACAAAAATATCTGAAATAAAGTATGTTTGTCCTACAAGCTTACCAAAAAAGAATCATGGTGGTTATATACCAATTAAGAGTACATGTCCTTCCATGTATTTAGTAATCTAATGTAAATAAATATAATGAGCAAGAAAGAATTATCATTGTGTAATGGTCCAAAATGTTCATTCTCTTAAATATTTTATATAATAGTGTGCATATGAACAAAAAAAAATAAAATAAATAACCTTTATGTGTTCATATCTTCGTAGAATCGTTAAGCCCCATAAAATAAACATGTTCCTTCAATGTCTTTGGTGCTAATTCCTTTGTGAACGGGTCTATGAGCATCTCATTAGTACKAATGTTCAATGAACACTTTCATTTCTTGTATTATTTCCCGAATAAAATGATACTTCAACTCAATGCTTTGATTTACTTGAGCATTTGTTTTTTTTGGAGAAGTAGACAGCAACAGAATTATCACAATAAATGGTAATAGGTCTACATATAGAGTCAACAACTTAAGGCCCACTAATAAATTTCTACAACCAAATGGCTTGAGAAGTAGCCTCATGACAAGCTATAAACTTGGCCTCCATTCTTGAAGAAGCAATAATGGTTTACTAGCACTTCTCCAAAAACAAAAAATTCTCAAGTAAAATCAAAGCACATTTCAGAAGTAGATCTCATAGTCTCAGTACAACCCGTGAAATCAGAATCTGTATTGCCAATGAACCATGACTGTAGGTGAACATATAATCTTTGGTAGCCTATAGGTACCTCATCACCTTTTTAGCATCTTTCCAATAATCACAATCTGGATTCCTTTGAAATCTTCCAAGCATTCCGACTGCATAGCTAGTATTAGGTCTCATGCAAGTTTGAGCATACATCAAGCTTYCTACTGCAGATGCATATGACACATTTTCCATTTGTTCTYGCTCAATTTCATCCTAAGGACATTAACTTTTAATAAAGCTGTCACTTTAACAATGGGGGTTGGACTAGGTGAACAAACATTAATATATGTCTTTTGAGACAAACAAGTGTTCTTTTATGTTTATCCCTATGAATTCAATACAATAATAAAGGATGCCTCTTGCATATCGTTCATTTCAAAATTATTTGAGAGAAATACTTTTGTATTATGTACAAGAGATAAGTTATTGGTTGCAAATAAGATATYGTCTACATATAAGACAAAGGTATACACAATCATCAAGCATATTACCTTGAAATCCAAAGATGTAATGATATCATGAAACTTAATGTACCATTTACGAAAAGCCTGTTCAAGACCGTATGTATTATTGAAACTTATTGAGTTCAATGGACACACATTAAATTGATGATTTTGCTTATTGAATCTTGTGATATAAATACATAACTTTGATAACTATATTTTGAACTTATACATTAACCTTTTATACGAAGTAAATGACTTTGGTCATTGTATTTAGAATTCCCTTCTTTAGTCCTCTATTAATGTAGAAGTTGGATACATGAATGTATTAATTTTATGTGATTATGAAGGCCACTTAAGAAATTAGTTTAACATTCTATGATCAGTACAATGTCTATGATCTTTAGTAACATCTTTTACKCTTCMRGTAATTGGACTATTGTTTTTGTTTCTTTCTTTTTAAAATTTTCCAATATCTAGGAGCAAGAAGTGAAGTTTTCAGACGAATTTGCATATTTTATATATTAATTTATGAGTCATTTTATTTATTTTTTTAATAATTCATCCCAAATTAATTATTGAAAGATTTTTCCTTTCGATTTATTACTTATTTTCTAGTTTCTTTTCAATAATTCGTCATAAATTTAGGACGCATCTAGAAGGTGCATAAACCATCCTACATTAAGGATATATTTGCGACGAATTTTTAACAGAGTCTCACTTTTATCTTCCATCCCAAATGTGTCCCTAATCTTGCGATAAAATTSCGATCGTATTTCCGTCCTTAGGACAAAATAATCCATCCCTASTAATTGTCTCAAAATTTTCATTTCTGGTACTGTAGCCAGGCGTTTTAACTTTCACATCTCTTAAAACAACCTTGTTCAATCCACAAATTTTAACATCAAGGCCCCTGTTTGGTTCAAGGACTTTGTGGAGAAAAAGGAAAAATATTTCTCTATTAAGGCTTTTCTCCTGGTTGGTGGCTAAGGAAAACAGTGAGGAAAAGGAAAAAAAAATGAAAGATGTGAAGAAAATTGTAATAGAAAATATAAGGAAAAGGAAAAAGAAAGAGAAAAGGAAAAACAAAAAAAAAGTTCTAATTAAATTTTTATCAACTTAATTAATGTTTAAACTCATATAAATAAAGTTTTTCGGAAAAAAACTCGAGCTCCACATTTTTTCTCTGACAAACTTCGTCTTTTCTCTACATTGTAAAATTCTTAAGTTGATTTTTAAAATTTTTAAGTTGTTAATATTCATAGTTAGGAATTAATTTCAAGCTTTTCTTTTTTATATTTCAATTATCTACTTCATATCATAAATTTTATTGCTTTATGTATCTTAACCTAATTATTCTGCTAAAATAAATGTTATAGAGTTACTCAACCCTCCGAAAACCCTAAATTCAAAAGTAATGTTTGAATGCTTCATAGCGTTGCTTTGAATATTTTAACCAAAGTAAAAAGAATTACTAAATGTAACACTTTAATCACAAAATACAGCAAAAAATTGTGAAAAAATGCCAATAAAGCTCCTTATTATATATTTTGATACATTTTTCTTTATATTATAACTCTTTCTCTTGTTTTTTTTTTAAATATCGATTAAATCTGTCATTTTTGTTGAAATTTTTTTGACTCTGGTTTATAAAACATTGCTATGATTTACGATTTCTGTTATTTAACAAAAAAAAAAAATCAACTTTAAGAGTCTAAAATTATCAAAATATTGAAATTCTTTTCTTTGTGTACGCAATCAAGTGCAATGCATGACACGTGTTACGCGATGGCTTGCGCTACATCACAACGCAGCGGGCCTTTTCTTTTCTTACATTTTCTTTTTTTCTTTTTTTTTGTCTTTTGTATGTTTGTTCGTTCTCCCTCAAATTTTGATCGTCTTAATTTCATTTATGTTGCTTATGTATTTATTTTTTTTCTTCTTATTTATGTGGTATTTGATTTTTCGTAAGTATTACATTAAGAGATTTTATTTTTGTAAATTATATAATCTGCAACTTATTTGCTAGAATTGTATAATTGAATATGCTTATCAATTCWTTTTTCAAAGAATCCATTTATGCTTTTGTATAMAAAATATATAATTTGTCCAAAATAGTCTCGATCATTTATATGAAGCAAAGTAAATGAAATTACATGAAGAAAGAATGAATTATTCATTATATAAAGAACCAATTTGCATATAAATTGGTGATTATGTTGCTTTATATATAAAAATATATACTTTGTCCAATCCAAGTTCTTAGTTTTTTATCTACAATTTTTATTTCATCACACGTGCCGTGCATAAGAAAACCTAAGCACAAACTTAAGTATAAGCTGCATGTTACTCTTCCATATGAGTTTAAACTATCTACCTTTCAAGTTAAGTCATTAAACTGCATTAAGATGAATTAGATGAATTAGTCGAAACTGCATATTACTCTTTGGTAATAGTTTAAACTATCTAAAAGTAACAAGTTATCATGTTGATCCAAGATAGACGAGCTGACACTGCACCTTACTCCCCGATAAGAATTCAAATTGTCTAAATTCCTTGTTAAGCTATCAAAAAACCCAATGACATCAACAACAGTTATACATGATGAAGTCCAAGTGAAACCTTTTACATCCTGGTCAGGTCTCTCATGAAGCTCTTTATTAATGACACGTACCAGCAACAATGGTCCTTCAAGAACAATCCAATATAACAATATCTCTTCCAAGCATAAAGTGGAGAAGCCTAAATGTGTTCCTACAAGTTTAATGTAATGTTTCTTTATACTATACATATGCTGGACTTCTAGCAAATACTGTTCAACTGCTAGCACAGGCTATGATTTCATGCTGCAAATCTACTAGTCTAATATGATTTTATGCTTTTCCTTAAACCTTCAAGCATAACCACAGCCAGTTTCTTCAGTATCATTTTCTCCTTCAAAGCCAATATGTCTGTGCTTAGTCATATTTGTTCTTGGAATAGAAACATACTTCACTTCCCATACACTTTGAGAAACTTCACATTTTCAATCACAGGAGTGCCAAAACAGCATATCTGATGCTAAAACATGGTCTGCCTATCTAACAGAGGAAGGGAAAGAGAAAGATAATAAAAGAGTAGCAGTGTAACTTTCTTCCTATTAAGTTTGCATAAGCTAGTCACCTTTTAATCAAATTGTGCATTCAATTATTGCATTTATTAGCAGCAGTTCCCTACCAATTGTCACATTCATAACATTCTGGAAAGAACTGGACAATAAAAGAAAATTAGCAAAATGAGTCATTCAGTTTCCAGAGCATGTTCCCAGAGTAACTTTTGCATAGAGGGAGATTCATAGCATCCATTTATTTGATGATTTTGGAAAATGATCTACTTAAAACCTCATAGTTCAATGGAATAAAATTATTATGAAAAGAAGTGAYCATAGTCCACAAGAAGAAATAGATTACCATCTTTTTAAGTTTCCAATAGCTTAGTTATCCATATCATTTGATTGTATTATTCACAGTCATGGAACAGACCTCCTTTTGAATTGAAATTCCTATTAGCATTATGCCTGCAAAACGAGATAAGCTGCTTACAATTCAAGTAGTTGGGAACCCATTCACTTTGCATCAAATCATATTTCCTGATGTTTTCTGTTATATATCTGGGTGATGCTATAAATCATGTAGAGACAGTCAAGTTTATTAAATTTGTATCATGGAGGGTACTCATGGAGTCTGCATTTAAATGTATGTCTGGAATGCTACAATCCTCAGTTTGAAGAGAAAATGACTAAATTACAATCTGAATTGAATAATCAAGATCTTCCAAGACCAAAAAGAATATCTAAAGTTGATTAAGGGATGATTTTAACTTCTTGTGCAGAAGAAGCCRAGTACTGGGGTCAAAAGCTTTAGTTAAGCTAAAACCTCATAGTTCCACAAAATGAATATTGATACCAACAAATATCAGTAARGTCACTCACCAAAACTAAGATAATGCTGCAATTCTCAGATTCTTTCAGCAATAGTGTAAAACTACGGTTAGTCATTTGGATCCCTAATCATGGACAAGTGTGATAAAAGATAAAACACAAGTAAATACACTTAGAAATTGTACATTTTATCCACATAATCAATTTATTTTTGAGTAACTTTTATCTATTTCTCAGCCCTCCATGCTAGTGTTGCTAATATTATCAACAAGAAACTATTGGGGGAAATAGGCAGATCCATGTGCAGGAGATATATCAAGATCAAGAGGGAACTAATGCTACCTTCAATGGAATGGCTCAGAAGCACTTAACGTGAATACAACCTATCATAGGGAGTTCTGGTTCCGCGGTGCCTAACCATCAGGACCCTACCAACATTTCAGAAATATCCAATCCAAGATCCACCAAATGCAATAGTAGTTGCACTATTCATAGCACAGAAATCACAACAATTCTCTTATAAAGTCAAGGTTCAGTGTATCTCGGACGAGCAGGAATATCCCAAGAATTATGACAAACATGATCCCTGATGACATAATCCGCTGCTCAACTTCTAAAGGCAGCTTTCTCCCGCCTCGGGCTGCTTCTACTAGAATCAAGGCCAAAGTTCCCCCATCTAAAGCAGGTAAAGGAAGAAGATTTATTATTGCAAGGTTAATATTTAAAACAGCTGCAAATTGGTAAAGGCCATCAATGTTTGATTTTGCAACCTCAGCTCCTACGGCAATAATGGCTACAGGTCCTGAGACCTTGCCGGCAGATTGTGAGAAATTTAGGAAAGTCTGCTTCAGGCTGTCCAAAACATTTGATGTAAGACCCCAGAATTCTCGTCCTGAAAAACTAAATGCTTCAGCGACATCCTTTGGTCTCACGTTCGAAATCTTAATATTTGGTGATAATTGAACCCCGATACGACCTGTACCATCCGAATTGACATCAGGTGAAATGTTGATCATGACATCTTGCTCTCCCCTCTCAACTTTCAGCAACACTTGTTTTTTGGGACTTTTCTTAATGACATCGACAACCTCAGAGATCAAATTCGGCCCTGCTTTTCGCAATTCAATTTCATTAACACCGACAATAAGATCACCAGGTAGCAATCCACCTCGAGAAGCAGCCGATAAGGGCCTAACTTCAGGCACAAGAACGCCAGGGAAGGCCTCTTGAACAGGCAATCCAACAGACAATACTTGTACAAAGATAATAGCATAGGCAAACACTATATTTGCAATAACACCAGCTGAAACAACAAGAACTCTATCAAATATTGGCCTATTTTTAAGTAAATTCTCATCGTCTACTGGAATATCACTGTCAGGATCATTATCAGGAAATCCCACAAACCCACCAAGGGGAAATGCTCTAAGAGAATACTCTACATTGTTTGAYTTGAACTTAGCTAAAATTGGACCAAACCCCACTGCAAATTTACTTACATGAATCCCTTGAAGATAAGCAGCCAAAAAGTGACCACTTTCATGGACTACAATTATAGCCGTCAACACTCCAACTGCTTCTAAAACTGACTGCGCACCCTCAAATCCAGCAAAATCAAGTCCTGGTATAGCCCAAGTCCTGAAATCTTTCCTTCTACCATGTGGATATCTACTCTTTTCATATAAAGTTTGGTTCTTGCAATGAAGATTGGGATGTGAAGGAGAGAAGGAACAACAAAATGCTTTTGAGAAGTGCGTTTTGGGTCTYGGAGAGTAATCTGAAATGGTTGCTCTTGAATTGATCAATTTGATCAGAGAAAAAGAAGAAGAGGAAGAAGATGGTGGAGAGGATGAGAGGTTTATAATCATTCTGTTTTCTTTGATATTCTATCTTTGGAGAGAGGAGTAGTTGGGTTTAATGAGTTGAATGGGGGGAAGAGAGAGGGAGAGGAGGAAGATTTGGATTTTTGGATAATTATAGATTTTCTAATTTCCTTTTTTCTGTTCCACAGAAGTATTTTGTGGATTTCTTAGCTGAAATATTTGGTCATTTTCATTTTTGGGCTAAGCCCATTTCTTTCCGAAGATTTTTGGGCGGGTTTTAATTGCCTAGGCTGGGACCAACTCAGACTTTTACTGACTATGGGTTTTAGGGCCTCGACCCATTACCACTTTCTATTTGCAAAACTTACCATTTTCCCTTATGTTTTGACAAAAGGAAGCCATTATAGGTTGCGATCCAATTTCACACGGATTGCTGAATCGTCTCTTTCATTAGCCATGGTTAAACTTTCTCCGATGAAATCCGCTTTGATCACATGTAAGTGTAATAGAGAAAAAAAGAGGCCAGATCTTATTCAAATAAGATAATGTAACTGATAGCGTTACTAAATATACTAATGCAGTTGGAATATAACGAGATTTATAAACGTTAAATACAAAAAAATAAAAATAAAATTCAATAGTAAATTTGARATGATACGCATAAAGTTAYATAGGTCTCCTAGATAAAAAAACACGAACCCTAATTCTATAAAGATTAAAAATGTCAAAAATATTCATAGAATCAACTAAAAGTTAATATAAATATTGTCATTGGTTTTCTTTCGTACCTTCTTAGCTCTCTTATGTTATCAAGTGCAACTTTATGCCTTGAATTTAACTTGGTAATAACACGACTTTGAAGCATATCAACATTCTTGATAACATGAGCTTCATCCAAAATAACTCACGGCCATTCGATCTTCTTTACAGGAGATTCTTCATGGGAGTTCTCACTAGCTAAAGTAGTATAACTGGTCAAAACGATATCCTACTCTTTAAGCTCATAGGGGATCTTCGTTTGCATTGTCTATCGTACAAATAGGTCTTCAACCTTTTCACATACACTAGAAGATAACACTGATGGCAAGTAAACAATCGATGTTGCTCTTAAAACTAAAAAATTGGGAATATCAACATTATATATTAATTTCCCCTTTGCTTCAGCCATGTTGTCAGCTTCAATTGAAGGACGATTACTATTCCMCAGTCCCATATCATCTGCMAAAAACCAACTCTTTTCGCCTAATTATATCTTTTGGTTCTCTAGTTCATTCAACTTCCCCATTGCACAATCATATGAGATAATGTATAATCCTTCATTTTCATATGTTCATAAAAATATGAAATATCAATCTTAATTCTGAAATTTTGATTAGCCTAACTTTGCAATTCATGTTGTGCAATTTTCTTCTCGAAACYAGAATTTTTAGTGCCTTCACCGCCATATGAAGCTTTAACACGTTCTCCTCCCCCACTTTCATTCTATTGATGTTGCTGTTATTATTCCTTCAAGCAATCTCCTAAGATCATGTAGCGTTGTATCCCGTACCACCTGATGCAATTTTAAAAAGTAACGGAGTTTTTACAAGTGTTAAACTCAAGAAAGATATTGATAATAATATGAAAAAGATGATAAGTCTAAAGCCACAAAGGTCCCTTAAATAGGAAAAGACAAATCTCAATTCTATAAAGACTCATTCGAAAGTCCAATTAATAAAAAAAAAATAGAAACAAATCTTCTAATTCTATAAAGAATAATCTAAAAGCCCCACTAAAATAATAAAAACGATTCCAAAAAATAAAAAGCCTAAAAAAGCAAGATTCAGAGTTCAACATCCTTAACRATCTAYGCATCCTACATCWAGTACTCAGAGAATAAATGATTTCTTCTAGCGATAATCAGCGAAAAAAGAAACATAACTGTGCATGTTCAATTAAATTCTAACCTACCTCTAAGTATCTTAACGCCACCAACATCAACAATCAAAATAAAAACTGCAAATGTTTTGATTACGTATGACATATTGAATACTCGAAGAACAAATGAATTCTTCGCACTAACCAATGAAGAAGGAAACATCATTCGCATATTTATGTGAGTAATTCTAAGTGATGAAATTGGTGCACTAAATACTCATGTATTAATAATCAAACCATGATACTGGAGTAAGATAATGTTAGAAATAGAAATCGAACATGAGATCTTATTTTAATTTAGGAATTCATTCATTAACTATCCCAAGTTATTAGGTCGTTGAAGCCCTTCTTTAGTTTCTTCAGACTTCACCAATCTTCAGGTAGATGAGGATTAGATTTTCCCAAAATCTTTTCAATATTTCCCCTAAAAATTACTTCTTCCAACGGGAGATCATATTATCCACTAAAAGATACTACTTTTCTTGAATTTCTGAAAATATGTCACAATATGTTAAAACAAACATGTTAAGAAGATAATAAATTTATCTGAAATTGTTATTAAAAAGGCATATTTAGGAAAGGATTAATTAGATGAGGAAATAAGATAGAAAGAAAATGTAAACATTAAAAAATAATTTATTTAATCAAAATTCACTATTTAATTAAGTTTACAAAAAAATCTAATTTTTTGGATCAATTGAAGTTATCCCACTAATTGAAAACAGTTTGATGTAGAACGAAAATAAGCCCAATTGGATTAAGTTTATGATAAATTAAATTATTCTCGTGGTAGAATAGAGTTATTAAGGTGGTTCAAATAAATAATTGCGTGACCCAATATAAARGGTTTAATAAGATAGGTTGCTTAGACAATAAAAAACTCATTCAAGTTAGGCTTAGCCTATAAATATGGAACCACTTGAAAACATAATCATACAGATAAAATCTCTTTTGAAAGCTTAAACCTCTCGATATTCATAAACTCTAAAGGAGATGTTAGAGATGCTTTTGTGAAACGGATGATTCAATAACTCTAACTAGCAAATATATTCTAAACTTCTACTTTTATGGTGGATCATTCATTGAGAAAGATTTAAGCTTCCCTTCAAGAACTTCCTCTAGTAAATTTATTCAACGCTCCTACTTTTGCAATGGACCGTTGGATTGTTCATCGAAGAAGATTCAATGTTTCCTTATATAGAGTGAGGTATTCTTTTATTTGTACGGGTAAAAGTTTAACATTTGAGACAAACATATTCGTGAGAGAATTGAAAAACATTTCTCATTGATAGCTCACCCCTCCTTCTCAACCAAAAAAAGATTAATAAATTATACATTTATTCATATTTTTCTTATTTTTCAATTAGACTCGAGATTTGTTTGTGAAAAAAGAAATCGTTGACCTTATAGATTGAATGGTTTTGGTTTTAGTTTGAAAATTATATAAAGGTGAGGATCAATAATTATAATACTCGAGATTTAGTTTTCGTTTTTCTTTTCGAACTTTAGATATATATATATATATATATATATACAATTTATATTCTGATCCACTAATTAGATCATATTCATGATTGTTAGTCAATTAATTAATTTACAGCGAAAGGATTTGGAGGTCTTAACGTTGGATGTGTCAATTAAAAATAAATAATTATTTCTTTGATTTATTATTTGTTATGTGTTAAGGTGTGAGTATATTTATATAACGGTAAAATTTTATTACTTCAATTTAATTAAATTTTTTAATTAATTAATTTAGGTCTGACCCGTTAGAATCTGTTCTTTTTCTATTTAAATCTAAAACCAAAACTAGGGTTCGATTTTTGGCTAAAAGAAAAYTAAAAGATTTTAATTTAATTGGACTTAATTGGTTAAGGATTGGCGATTAAGTTAGTTTTAAAAAAATCATCTTCTTCCTCGAAAGAAAGAAGAGAAACAAAAGCCTAACCTAACCCTAAAACTCCTGCCGCTGCCCTCTCCCTTTGCCCATTGCCGTCGCTGATCTTCCTCTCCCTTCCTTCTCCCTCTCTCTCTCTGCCTTCTCTCCCTCTCCTCACCGATAGCCTCTGCGACCTGCCCACACCCGTGGCCCCTGGGCACCGAAGCTTGCACGTCTCCTGTTGCCGCAAGATAGTTGCTCGCCAGCCGCTCTCCGTTGCATCTCCTCCTCTGCTCGTCAAGATCGCCACTCGCTGCTGAGAGAAATGACCCATTCGAACTGAATCTGGAGCTCGCCGCGTGCTGCACAGACCGACTAGATCAAAATGCCATCGTCTGCGGATTTCAACCTTCTACTCGGATCAAAGCTCTATTGCCGGCAAGCCGTTGCTCACATGCATGTGCGTCGTCGCGACTGGAGTCCGTTATTGCTCGCCTGAAGCTCAACCGGAAGGTGAAATTGCCTGATTGATGGGAAGACAGTCCGACCATGAGCAGGAAACCAGAAACAGCACACTGTTTGGAAAATACGTCCGCATTTTGGATAATTATTAGAAATATAATTAAAATTCGATCGTCTCCCTTCCTCGGTTAGTCCAGTCTCTCGCTCCAACACGTAGCTGCAAAATACTCTCGTACTAAAACGCAAGAYGCGGTCTCAAAAACCCACTAGGGAATCCCAATTGATCTCTTTAGGTTCTTCGGTAAACTACAATTATTTGGATACATCTTTGATTGGATAATAATTTATCTTGTAAGTGTAAATTCAATTATGAAACACCATAATTGACTAGAAAACTAAAAGTAATTCAATTCACATTGACATTGTGAATTGAATGTCAATGTCAATGTCAATGGCCGACCTTCCTCCCCCTTCCTTCTCTCTCTCTACCTTCTCTCCCTCTCCGCGCCGATAGCCTCTCCGACCTGCCTAGATCTGTGGCCCCTAGGCATCAAAGCTTGCACATTGCTTGTTGCCGCAAGTTAGTTGCTCGATAACCACTCTCCGTCGCATCTCCTCCTCTGCTTATCAAGATCGCCACTCGCCACTGAGAGAAACTACATGTTTGAACTGGATCTAGAGCTCTGCACAAACCAACCAGATCAAATCGCCATCATCGATAGATTTCAACCTTTTGCTCTGATCAAATCTCTGTTACAGGCCAGCCGTTGCTCACCTGTGTGCTCGTCGTCACTGGAGTCCGTTATTGCTCCCCGGAAGCTCAACCGGAAAGAGAAACTGCCTGACTGATCGAAAGATAGTCCGATCAGCAGCAGGAAACTAGAAACTGCACACCATTCATTAATGTTCACCGGTACAAGGAGGTGCTCAGGTGCCCAGATACCTAGGCAATCAAGCGATTAAGCAACCAAGCACCGTGCATGTGAGCGACTGGAATTGCCATTCGCAAGTCTGGAGGGTAGTCTTTTCCCGAGAACGAATTGACGTCATTACGTATTAAACTCAATACCACATCTAAGGTTCAGGATTCAAAGTGAATCCTTAGTTTCTTTATTTAAATTAATCGAATGGTTTAGGTTTTTTATTATGTAATAATAATTAAGAAAAAATATGGAATATGTTTAATGTGAAATATAAGTCAAATTGATGAAGAAAAAGGAGAATATAATTCTAAAAATATATTAGAATATCATTTAACATGAAATTTAGGGTTTCGTATGACAATTTAATGGATATTGTAATTAAAATTATTATTGTTATTTTAAAAATAATTAGGAGTCATGAAATTAAATTATACTTTTAATAGTTCGATTTTTATTGATATGCAAATTAATCTTGAGAAATTATTGGTTAAGATCACCATAGGAAAAACGATGAATGTATTAATGGTAATCACCTGTATTAAATGAATGTGTTTGGTTAAATAAGTTTCAGATTAATATTTTTTGTGTAATAATATTAGGATACTGTGGCACATTAACGTTGTAGGCAACCAAGGCACCCGCTTGTGACATAAAGTAAACAAATTTACTAAGGACTACAAGTAAGTAAATTCTCACATTCTCATTAATTGTGATGCGTATATGTTGTTGTTATAATTAGATTTCTCTTATGCACACTGAATGTGAATTATAATTGATATTGAAGTATCTAAATAAACTCCATTATTTTCATTATTGTAGTGAATATGTATTATTAATATGATTGAATGACAATGTGAATTGAATGCGAGTTTCTGGTTTATATTAAGATAAGTAGATTCCGACATTTTCATTTGGYTATGATACGAGTGTGTTGTTATTATAATTGAATCTTCTTATGTAAATTGAAGGTGAATTGATAATTGCTCTTATGTATTATAATATGATATTATTTCAATATGTGAATTTACTACTCATTGACATGTTATAATTTTTAAGTTTAGAAATTTTCAGTATGTGGTCCATGATCATGAACATGTAGTTTGCAGTTGTTGCACATTCTTTGGCATGAACATAATCATACATTCAAAAAAGAAAATATTTTAAAAAATGAAGTTTGGAAAGTAAATGTTTTGAGGAATGAAGTTTTGGAAAGATGTGATTTTTGTGTTTAATGATTTTCAAATGTAAAGAATTTAAAAAATGGGTGTAAAGCCTAGACCATGAAAGGTGCAAGTGGGAAATGGGGCTTGAGRGACCGGTGCACCCAACCTAACCTCTTGTAGGGTGGGAAATTCATGTATTATTCACGTCTTATGGGGTGATGTTCAGGAAAAGTTAAAGTAATATTAACCGCTTTGCAATTCTATCGATAGAATATGACTGAGTTTCAAATAATAATTGCATACTGTAGAGATTAATGGTGAGGCGGTACACCAAGTGGGCTCATGAATTTATGAAATGGAAATGTTTGGAAAGTTTTGATGAAAAGAAAATTTTTGAAAAGTTCTCATGAATTAAAAAGGAAGTTTCTTGAAAGTTTTGACAAAATGAATTTTTTAATATAATGACATATAGTACATGATACACAGATTCATGCATAGGATTTATTTACTGAGCTTAGTAACTCACCCCATATTCCCTTATTTTTTACGTTTCAGGTGATGACTAGCCAGATGGTATGTGGAGATCGTTTGGGAGCAGACTTTGATACCCAAGAGTCTTTCATGTTAATTAATTTTCTATTGATTTATGAAATTATTGAATGCTTAAATTTTTATTCATTTATTTTCAAAAACTTCCATTGAATTTTGAATATATGAGTATTTAGTGGTGAATCTCATTGTTGGGGCTTGAAGTTATTTCATTATATCTAGAGTACTGAGAGTGTTTGGTGAGAAAATTTTTTGATTGTTTACAGAGTAGATATGTTGATATTACAGAGAAAACTCTTTTGAAATTTTATAAATCCTTTTGTATTTTAATATTTAAATTTTTATTTTTCTAATTTTCACAATATATATAAAGGCAAATGGAGATAGTTTCTAATTTAGGAGTGTTACAATAATAATATTTAATGATATCTTAATAGGTAGGATGTCAATTTTTTTCAAAAAATAAGGAAAAAGAATCTTTATTGTGACAAACTCTAAACGTAGGGATCTTAAACCATCAATTAGGAACGTATTATATTGGCTTTAATTCATCAGATTTGATAACGAGATGGCCCAGAAACAACTATAGCTCATGCTTTAGACTTCCATGTCACCATTTATGGGATTGTTTAATCACAAGCAGATCATTGTCCGTTGCATTAATTAATATATCTTTGATTGAATTTGTAGTGAATGCTACACTGATTTTGGTGATTTCGTWAATATTTAATGCTCTTARGACTATTGAGACGAAATAAAATAAAATAAAAAGGTAAAATGAGCAAATTTGGGTGATAAAAGGAACAACAGCTAACCGAAGATACCATGTGGGCACATGAATGTTTGGATTAGGGTGGACAAGCTTTAATTTGGTTCGATTTAAAGTTTTTTAAAATTAAATTAAAAGTTTTGATTTAGAATTTTTGAAATTGAAATCAAACCATTTAAAACTCTAAAATATTAGTTCCTTTTTACATCGATTTGATTTGATTTGAAAATAGTCTAAATCCATAAAGAGTAAATCTAAAGAAATGACATCTTTTAAGGCCTAATTCTTCAAAGTTCTTCCTTATTATGGGACTTCTCTATTGAAATGCAAAAATAAAGCAATAGAGATAAGGCACTTATTATTACTCTATTGAATAGAGCTTTCAAATGTGAATATATATGCTGAGAGGCATTCTCGGACCTCTTCATGGAGATGCAAAAATATCATATTAAAAAGATTTGTTAATATAAATTAATCTATCACAATATTTAAAGCATCATTTATTTAAAAAATAAGTAAATCGAACCATTTTTTGGATTCAAAAAAATCATTTTTTCAGTTTGATTTGATTTAAAAATTCTTAAAATCGAATCAAAATAAAAATWAAAATTTCGATTTAATTCAATTTGATTAATTTAATTTGTTGTTGTACACCCCTCGTTCGGATGACATCATATGGGATACGGAAGGAAGGAGTCAAGGAGCAAGAATTCCTAAAGAAGGCCGGCATATCGATTGTCCATGCTGATGGCTGCAAACCATATCTTTCTATACCTTTGGACCATATATTGTGAAAAATCTCCTAATACCTCGGCAGAATTTTGGGATATCAATCCATTGTATCAACTATCTTTTAGAGTCAGACTGACTTCGAGCAATTGATAAATGAATTGTTAAAATTATGGATATCTATCTCTTATATTTACTATCTTTTAAATTGGACTAATTTGCAGCAAATGGATTGTTGAGCCAAAATGAAGTCTTATGTTCAAACCCTCCTTGTAGTGTCATATTAAGTGCTAAATAACAGCTCTACTCTTCCTCATTGTTATGAACGAACCTTCCACATCCTCCAAACCCTAAAGCTCCTACATCAACCTYCGATTGTCCAGACTGATTCCCCAAGTTTGTCAAAGTTTTCTTGAAATTATTGAAACGCTGCTGTAGTTTCTTAAAACTTTCACAAATCTTAAAGTAAACTAGACCGAAAACTTTCACAAATCTTCAAGTAAACTAGATGGCCATAAAAGTTTCCCAATTCTTTTTAACATGTTCCCTGAAAACTGCCTCTTTCGATCGGGATCACATAATATTTTCCCAGATTCTTAGACCCTATTTGGTTCGGGGATTTTGGTATGGAAAAAGAAAATGGAATTCTTAGAAAATTGAAATTCTCATATTTTTTGGTTAACTAGAAAAAATGTTAAGGAAAAAGGAAATGATTTTCAAGAAAGTAATTTCTGCTGTACGGCCAAGGCGGCTGTACGATGAAAATAATATAAAATAATAAAGGGAAAAAATATTTTCAAAATTTTATAAAAATAAAAAATATTAAAAAAATAAGTCACCTAGACCGGGTGAAGCGAATCACCCAGTGTGACTCAGGATCAGACCTGACCCAGGTTTCTCRTGTCCCTATACCGAGCTAGTCAATTTTTTTAAATTTTCCCTTATCAAAATTTTAAGCTAAAAACTCCGATTTAAAAGTAAAAAAGAAACACATATCTAGATGGCTTAGAATGATTAATATAGTGTAATAGGAAAAACTTTGAAGAAAAACTATAAATCGATTTTTAAATCAAAGAACATTAATTGTTTGCTAGTGAGAATTTGGGAAAGAGAGAGAAGGGAGAGAAAGTTATTTGAAGAACAAGTAAATTTTTTTAAATAAGGACATTTTGGTCAAATGTATTGTTACATTCGGTAAAAGTGCTATATGTTTGGAAATTTTGATTCTTTCTTTAAATGTTAAAAATTGAAAATATAGCCGATCAATCTTGACTGGGTCACGCCAATCCCTGAGTGTGACCCAATCCTTGTTCCTCATATTTTCTCGAGTCATTTTTTTTAATGAAGATTTTAAGCTAAAATCTCACATTCTTAAGGGAAAAACATTGCATTTTTAAATAGATTAAAAAATACTAACCTTTAATTGGAGAAACTTTGAATAAAAATTACAAATCGATTTTTAAATAAAACGAAAATAATTTTTTTAGAGAGAGTTTGGAAGAAAGAGAGAAGAGAGGGAGAGTTATTTGAAGAATAATGGGATATTTTGGCCAAATATACCGTTAGATTTAGTAAAAATGTATTATATTTAGTAAATTTGAAATTGTTTTAAAAAAAAAATTGGTAAAAGATGGATCGGGTCATACGAATCACCCACTGTGATCCGAGATTGGGCCAAACCTAGTTTGGCATGGCCCAATCTTAGGTTCGTCAAAATATTTTTAGTTTTTTTTTAAATCCCAATTTTAAGCTAAAAAATCACATTTGTAGATATATTGATTACAAATCTTTAATCAAAGAAATTTTAAAGAAAAATGGATTGTTTGCTAGAGAAATTTGGAAGAAAGAGAAGAGAGTGATTTGAAGAATATAAAAAATTCCTTTTATATAGGAATATTTTGGTCAAATATATTAGTAAAAATGTAACACGTTTAGCACATTTGAAAATTTATGGTAAGATTCATCAACTTCAAACTATATAAATTTCTTAAATTAAAATATATCAAATAAATTATTATAAAATAACATTATAAAAACGTGTTTTTTATAGAGAGAAAGAGTAAATTGTATAATAAAATATATATTAAATTAAAAAGGAAAATAAACCAAATTTAGTTTTAATACTAAAAAGAAAAAGGCTTCTTGTTATTGTTTAGAAGAATTACAATTTTTTATTTTACCTTTTCTTTTTCCTTTTCCTCACTCTTTTATGAGGAAACCTATTTCCTCATTTTCTATTATAGTTTCGTCACAATTTTCCCTCTTTTCTTTTCCTCACTACTTTCCTTAATCACCGATCAAGAGAAAAGCTTACTTTTCCTTTTCTCTAGCAAAATCCATGAAACAAACAGGGCCTTAAGATACTATTATCAAATCAATATCAATTAGGAACGAGTTATATTAGCTTTGATTTATYAGATTTGGTAGTCTGGTGGTAGAGAAACAACTGCRGAACGTGCAATGGGATTGTTTAATCACAAGAACATATCTCTTCCTAGCCGTCGCATCTCGGTTCTAGCTTGAAGGAAATGGATATCCAAGTATAAAACTCAAATTCTCAAACAGATTTGAATTGCATTTTTCACATTCTGATACCCGACCTTTACTGCCCAGAGGCCGATTTTTTCAGTTTATTGCTCTAATTGGCTCTCTTTTTAAAAATTAATTTATAAATAATACTATTTTCAACCATTTCGGCACTCTTGACTCGCGCGCAGTTTATTGTTGTAGTTTTCAAGGTGAAGACAGACTTTCAAAATACCTCTTTTATTGAATTGTTATGCTTTCGTAACGGAGAAGCAATTTGAAATTAAGGCTTTATTTGGATTCGATTTTGGGTAAGCGGAGGAATTTTTTCCTAACCTGGGGAGGGGGGAAATTGTAAAATTTGAATGTAAAAATAATTTCTGAACATAAGAAATTTCTTGGGTTTAGAAACCACTTGGATTARAAATGATAAAATGTATCTTTTCCCAAAAAATATTAACTATTCAACATAATGATTAACTTTTACAAAACATGATTTTGGATAATTAAACATGCAAAATCCATCTGTTTTATCACAGTTTGAAGCAGTGCAAGGAATAGCGAATAATCGATTATAAACATTTGAATAATCAATTATTCAAATATTTATGATGAACATATTCAACCATTCCTCCATGCAAATGTTGATTACCTTTAATTTGGTAATCGATTATGCTGATGTCAATTATCCTATGCGAATGTCGATTACCTTTAGTTTTATGATCGATTAGTTATATCCAATAATCAACGTTTGACAGTGACCTTTTGTCCATATGAAACTACACGAACTATTTCTGAGTTGTTGGATATGAATAATCGAGTACCTAGAAAGCGCTAACGACATATGGATAATTATCTATATACTGTAATTATACCCAAAAAAAACTTAAGTTGTAACTCTTTACTCGATTAGCATGTGATTTATAATCGATGTAACTACGGAGTGTCATTTTACAAAATTGACCTACCATCAAGCCACCATGGTGTGCACTAGCATTAATCACTTCCTTCTAACAGTCACAGCCTTTTCCTCATTTCCATCACCGACCATGTCCCTACCCACCATCTTCCAAATCAAAATTTGTCTCCACTTCAAGAGTCTTTGGTATGAACTTTTTTATCATCAATGGATCTAACAATATCACCAATGAGATGATCAACATTAACTGGACATTCCATATTTTCAACATCATTTGCATCACCCTTTCTATTCCCCACCTGAAGTTTTTGCCCTCTGCATTCTACTTCCGTCATCATTGATTGATATGTACATTTTTCCCGTTCCTTCCCACCCTACAATAACATAATTATTTGATGAAACTTTCTTGCATAAACTTGCATTACTCTCTTTGTTTTCTCTTAATGGTCTTCATTGATTCTTTCATTCTACACATTTATCTTTCTAGCTTCTCTAATTTATTTATCAATGCACTATTACCATCCCCAGTTTCAGCCATACCTTCATCTTCATTAGTCTCATCAAATTCCTTTTCTACACCTAAACCGTCAAATGCATTTCTAATTCTCTCTTCCAATTCCTCTTTCTTCCTTTCACCTAAATTGCATGGAGGTTTTTGAACCTAAAGAACAAGGTCGTCATTTCAATAACATTACCCTCAACTTCAAATATCTCATGCTTCTCAAGAATGCGAGTCAACAGTTGTCCGTAAGGCAACTTTCTCTTCTTTGAACGGGGCAGTCAAGTCAATGTTGTGGCAAAATACATCATCGAAATTGATCTTCTCCTACTTCATTACCTTATATGTCAATATATAATCTGATTCCATCATATCTTTTCCAACTCTACACTGAATATATTGTACAATCACCGTTACAACTGCTCTTYCATATATGTCCACTGAATTAGGACCCTCATTCCCTCCTTTGAACAGATAACTACCAATCTYCTTTCTGTTCATAGMAAGCTTATTATCTTTACAATCACCATCCTTCATTGTAATGCAAAAACCCCTATCCTATAAGTAAAAATTTTCATTTGTAGTGGATGCACTAAATTCAGTTTTTCTCCTTTTCACGTACGACCAAAAAAAAAAAAAAAAATCAACTTTCCAAATTTATCCACAAAAGTATGCAAGTTTGCATAAAATAAATGAACTAGATTTGGACAACAACTATGATTAGAAAACAAATTATCCCGTTGTTGGATTGTAAACAAGGTTTTTAAGTTTGGTAGTTCAATTAATTCTTCATATTTAGGCAGCTTCCCAAGAATAACTGGTCGTTCCTTCATGTTCTCTTCAAATTAATTTTCAAACAACTTACATATGAAGTTACTGGAGTCCATTGCTGGAGTGTTTTTCATCCTTTTATCTGCATATGATTATGTAATGTAATTATGCGAAAGGTCCATCCTGAAGCTTTCCAGTAACGACAACTTCTTTTCCTTTCCTTTCAGTTGATTTGGATTCTTTACCCGAACCATGGTTGAAGTTTGTTGCAATGTCGATTATGGTGAGAGAGGAATTTTTACTGCTGACAATCAATTTTTTACAATATAGTGAAAAGACACTTTACCAAAATAAGGGAATACTCCAGCTGACACGACTTTTCATTTTCACCTCCACTCCAACTCACGTAACTTTACATTAACATGACTCCTCACAGCATCCCACAGTGATGGGTTCATTCATAACCGTGCCTTTCTGTGAAGAGATTATTATGTGCTATCTTTATCACAGCAGGTCACCGTGATGTGCATTTCCACCACGGTTGCCTGCCATTATGAACGTTGCACCCTATATGCTCTTCAGAGATTCTCGCCGTATGGGTTCATCTATAACGGTGCCCTTTTGTGAAGAGAATATTGTGTGCTATCTTTACCACTGAAGGCCACCATGGTGTACATTCCCACCACAGTGGCCAACCGTGATGAAGTTTGCACCCAATATGCTCTTCACATCATCCCACCATATGGGTTCGTCCAAAATGGTGCCATTCTGTGAAGAGAGTATTCTGTACTATCTTTATCACAAAAGGCCACCGTGATGCCACGGTGTCGTGCCATTATAAATGTTGCACCCAATATGCTCTTCACATCATCCTGTCGTAATGGGTTCGTCCATAACGGTGCCCTTCTGTGAAGAGAGTATTGCATGTTATCTTACCACAGCAGGCCACCATGATATACATTCCTACCACGGTTGCCTGTCGTTATGAAGGCTGCACCCAATATGCTCTTCACAGTTCCGGTGAAGAGAATACTCCAACTCACATGACTACTCCAACTCACGTGACTTTTTCATTTTCACCACTACTCCAACTAATGTGACTTTTCATTTTCACCACTACTCCAACTCACGTGACTTTTCATTATAAYGTCTTCTATATACGTTTGAAAGTAGCACCTCCCCACTTCACTTCTTGCTGCTTCATCTTCTTTTTTACTCCCTCTACCTCTATTTTGTCAGACATTCATCAAAGACAGACCGACTTTCAAGCTTTGCTCTATCTCAACTTCGCAAAATAGCTCAGCTATTTACACTTTCATCATAAGGTAAAAACCTCACTTTAAATGCAAACAAAAAGGAATTTCCTAGGGTTTATAATTAATATAGCGATATATACCTCTTACCATCATTCCGTGAGTTTAGGTTTGATAAAACATGAATGCATTAAACACAAAACAAGTATATTGTTGAGTTGATTCATCACAATAGGCCGCCGTGGCAGATGCTCTTGATGATGATCACCATGACATGTTATCGTAGTATATTTTTGGCCCCTTAACAAGGATCGGGGAATTGAAAGTTAGTAATGAGCTCATTCATGCCCTGATGTGTAGGTGCATCAGGAAAAAAAAAAAAAAAAGAACGAAGTCTAGTTTCAATTTGGGAAGAGGAGGTGTAGGCTCGATTTTCAAGAGTTTACACTTGTGACTGGCCTTCCAGCTAATAGAACCGATGATACAGAGGATCTAAGAAAGGCCAAGCCACTAATCCATATAAGAAATACTTTGGCAAGTCTAAAGGGAACCTAAAAAGATCAATGGTTCTAGATAAATTCAAAAAATGCAAAGATCTGACAGACAAGTATGAGCTCGGGCTGTTAGTGCTTTGGATATATGTTTTATATGCAAAGGAAGAGAATACAGCCGTCAGCTTGTGGTGGTTCTACTTGGTGGATGATTTGCAGAGATTCAATAGTTATGAATAGGGAAGAAAATCATCTTCAAAAACCATTAAATTATTCAGATGGGATTACACTAAGGTAATGGAGAAATCCAAGGAAAAGAAATCATATAAAATTAGTTACAGTGGATTTCCTCYATTCATCATGGTATAGACCGTATTCTATTTTTTCCAAATTTTATTACTGTATTAAATAATATAATGCAATTGCATATGATGTGTTGTGGCTTTAATTCCATAAGTTTTTCCTTTGTACAAATCTGGGCATTTGAAGCCATCCCGAAATTTACCACCAAGTTTGGATTTTGCTTCARAGAAAGAATTYCGAGAATACTTAAATGGACTTTAAAGGCGGAGGGCCCAGCACCGGACCATGCCTCCATCTCCTATTCTTTTAAAGAATATAGTTTTATGTAAGTTAGTCCCTACTTCCTCAAAAGCCGAGGAACAGTTTTGGCAGACCTTCAAATGATGCTGATATAGCTACTGCTTCCCCAATTCATCATGCCCCCTCAAATGTATCCCCCCCCCCCYCTCCCCACTTATCTCCATCCCGCAATGATTATCTAATCAAGAGGATGCAGGTAATATTTGATTGGAGGATAGAGAGGGTTGAGTAAAATTCAAGAAGTTGATAGGAGGATTGAAGGGGTTGAGAGGAAATTGGATGTAGTTCAGAAATAGTTAACCGATTAGTTGAATTAATTAGAGTCAAACCTAGATCAATTAATTTCAAGTTACCCTCAGAAGGTGACAAGGAAAGAGATGAAAGAGAAGAACAAGCTAGGGAAGGTGGTTTTCCTTTTTCTAATATAAAAAACTTGATTAAAATGAATAATTTATAAGCATGTTATTTGAATCTATATTTATCTATTTCTGTAGTTGAGACCGATTCGAATATTGACGACTATGCCTTGAGCTTGGTGGTCATTACTGCCTCCACTGTTGCCTCTCCCTAATTGAAGGTCGGTTATTTTTCTTTTTTCTTTTTAATGATTCTTTAAAGTAGGACAATTGCAGATAATTTTTTATCTAAATATGATCATTATTTTTTGAACTATGTCAGGAAATGAAGAGGGATTTCCTGTTGCCAATTCCCCTCCCACAGAAATGACATCTGAGACTGCAGTACTGCCAGAAGAACAAGGCAAGGAAGGTGGTTTTCCTTTTTCCAATATAAAAAACTTGATTAAGCTGAATGATTTATAAGCATCTTAGTTGAACCTATATTTTTCTATTTCTTTACTTGAGGCTAATTAGAATATTGACAATTATGCCTTGAGCTTGCTGGTCGTTACTGCCTCCACTGTTGCCACTCCCCCAATTGAAGGTCATTTTTTTATTTTTTAATGATACTTAAAGTAGCACAATTGTATATAAATTTTTTTAATCTAAATATGATCATTATTTTTTGAACTCTTTCAAGAAATGAAGAGGGATTTCCTGCTGCCACTCCTCCTCCTACACAAATGGCATATGAGACTGCGGTAATGCCACTACAAGATGATTATCCTTGAGGTGGAGGAATGCCCAAGAAGAGGGATGCCCCTCCACTGCAATCACCTTTTATAAATCCTTCAAAGAGAAGAAAGTTGGAGGGGGTAGAAGAATTTGAACCATTTCCGAAATTAGATCCCGCTAAAATGGAAGACCTGAAGACATGGCTTCGGGATGATACTGTTGGATAAAATTTTGTATTGTTTAAATTTTCCCTTTCTAGCCTTGTATACATTTACATGTTCATGCTAACCAATAGTATTTTTCAAGGACTTTATTAGCTTTCCCTTGATAGATGTAAATAAATTATTCTTTCATACTATTATGAAGGCAAATGGTTGACTTATCGATGATGTAAGTAAAACTAACTTCAACTTGTTTAATGTTGAATGTGTAATATACTAATGATCTCAAATGAATGTGTAATACAGCATATGGATCTCTCATTATACTRCATAAAAAAATGATCAATGAAGTATCTCAATCTTTTTAGACAAGACGCTACCATCTTAGACTCAAGATTTTTATCAGTTTCTAAAGCACATGCATATTGATAGCCAAAAGGACAAAGATCACATGGAATTCTTCATTGTTGATGAAGCTGTTATGAATTATATCCATGGGGAAGATCCTCCACTCAGCAAGGCATAGAAGGAGTGCAAAGTCTTGTAGGTTCCAATTTGCACTCATTCATATTGGATTGCTCTAGAAATTGATGTGGACAAGCACAAAATTACTGTTTTTGATAGCATCCCTTGGGTAATACACGAGAAGCAGCTCAGGAATGAGTTGAAATGCTTCATAGATTTGTTATCCTGGATCATTTATGGCAAATCCAGAGAAGGATATGACCATACTTTGGCATGCATACTTAATCGGCTACCAAGAATGCCCCAACAGAAAAATAGGTATGTTTTTCATATCATATGCAATCAAGATGGTTATTTATATATTTGTCAAATTGAGCTAACATTTCATTAATTTTGAAGCAATAATTGCRGCATATTCACRTTGAAGAACATTGAATTTCACATATCCAGACATGATATGAACATGATTGATCAATGTTTTATCCTAAATTGGAGGCAAAAGATTGCAGCTAATATTTAATGCACACGCTTTTTGCAACACGACAGATTTTACTTTTATGAATATTTGTTTGATCTCGTGAAATTGTGTGCCAACTAGGGTTGGACGTTTTATATGTGGTCAATATTTTTTAAATCGTACGTTTAATAAGTGTAAAAATATTGTTCGTGTCGAATAAGAATTATCGTTAGTTAAAAGCTCGACTCGTGGGCCTACTTGTTTGTTAGTTAGAAGTTGGGCTTTTTATAGAAGAAAAGCCCGTTATATTAAATTTATGGATTTTAGGTTAGATTTGGACGGGAAGGCCCGAAGGATTCGGATTACGGCCCAAAATATAAATTAAAAAAAGAAAAGAAAAGAAAAGAAAATATATAAGAAATTAAAAAGAGCGCTCCCGGCGCTCTCTGCCGTTAGTCTCTTCTCGAGCTCTTCTCGTCCACGAGAGGCCACGCGCGGACCGTCGACCGCAACGCGCGCCGCTGCGAGGACGCGGCCGGCTAGCTTTGGACACCGTTCACCCCGGGGGGGGGGGGCGGGGGGGGGTACCGTGACGTTTTTGACACCGTTTTCACGGTCGATGTTGTCCGGCACCTCACTGCCTTTCCTCTTCTCTGTCCTCTTCGATCCTTGTTGCGTGCTGCTTGTCGCACGGTCCATTTCCCCTTTGTCGCGCCATCCGCCCTCCTTCTTCTACGTTCCCAAGATCCAAAAAGAAAAGAAAAGAGGGAGAAAAGAAC
>MEJB01000018.1:4728476-4747401 GCA_001752375.1 Rhazya stricta | reverse complement strand
TACCGAGCTAAGAAGGTCGAATTTTGTACCCTTAAAACGTAATATGCCAATATTAGGAGGAACTAAATTGGATTTATAATTTATAAAGGACATGGTTGGATAACCGCATAATACCTTAAAGTTGGACGATCGAAACTAAGTAATACCTTCTTTTGAGATCGATTGAAGGAGTCCACTTCGCAATTTAAGTAAGAACAGTTTACGTAAAGGATTTCGGGTAAGTAATCCTCTCATCTCATTAACGTATGTGTGTGATTGTTATTTAATCTGAGATTTATGTAAGTAATCCTCTCATCTCATTAACGTATGTGTGTGATTGTTATTTAATCTGAGATTTATGTAAATAATCCTCCCATCTCATTAATATTATAAATGAATGAAATTGAATGCTTTTAATGGCTTTAATATGTGTTGTATGAGATTCTATGTTGACGTGTGAAATTGTGAAGAATGTTAATGCGTTGGTATACAGTAGCACCCTTATATTAAAAAATATGTTGTTATGTTATTATGTTTCATATCCTGTACTATTTGTTGAACGTTATATTACATAAGGTTGTATGTGTTTCATGTCATGAGCATGTAGTTAGAATTTTACATCACATTTGGTATGAGCCTTTCACACACTTAGAAGKTGAAGGGTTTAGGAAATGGAATTTTAAAGGAAAAGGTGAAGTCTTGAAAATGTTAAAGTTTTTGAAAATGAGTGTAAACCTAGCCATGAAGGATGTGCATGGGAAATGGGGCGTGGTGGACCGGCGCACCCAAACCGACCATCTGGGAGGGAGGTARTGATTCACCTCTGGGAGGTGAAGAGAAAAAGGAAAAGTAAATGAAGAGAATGTAATCGGGTTCCAAAGAACAAATGGTCTACKGCAGCCTAATGGCTAGGCGTTACACTCTAGTGAGCTCACAAACGAATAGAAATGGAAAGTTTTTACTGTAAGTGAATTTTCAAGGGAATGTTTGTAAAGGAATTTGGAAAGAGGAATGTTTTGTAAAGAAATTTTGAAAAGGGAACGTTTGGAAGGTAGTTTTTATTTAAAGGCAAAATTTTATAATTTCATGACATGTAGGACATGTTCATGCATTCATGCATGAGGTTACTTACTAGGCTTTTTAGCTCATTTCTTTTCTTATGTGTTATTTCAGATGATAAGTAATCAGATGGGGCGACGAGGTCGCTTGTGGGCGAGCTATGATACCCGAAAACTGGTTTTCAAATCGATTTATGTAATAATCTGTATCATTTTTGAATGGTTTAAATTCTTGAAGCTTCCGCTATCTTCATTTTTTTTGAATGGTTTAAAATGTTGAGACTTCTGCTGTCTTCATTTTTAAATAAATGTTRAGTTTTAAATGTAGTTGATTATTTGCGAACGGAATGATGTAACATTCTCGGGTTAGGATAAGATTCCTAATCTGGGGTATTACAGTTATGGTATCAGAGCGGAATGATGTAACATTCCGGGGTTAGGATAAGGTTCCTAATGTGGGGGTGTTACACTTTTAACCCTTAGAATAAAGTGAAATACTAAAATTGTATATTATTTTTGCAAATAAGAGAATATTGAATTAGATGGTGTGTAGGATATTATTTTTGCAGTTACATTATACTGATTCACATGGTGTATAGGGATATTATGATTTAGCTTGTGTATACATATATTCTTTTTGTAGTACAATTTTACAAAAATTGATTCTATATAGGGATAATTTATCGATTTTTTTTTAACTTGGATTAGCATATGTCTTAATAAGTTGAAGATTTATGTTGTATTTAGTGTGTTGTGTAAACTTTTCTTAATTCTAATCAAGAAATGAATTGTATAATTTCATGTAAGGTTCCCAGTTGGTTAATGTTGCATCATCTCATGCAACCATTGTGGACCTGGCTATCACAGTTTTCTTTCGTGATACAGATTGCACACAATATACTGATCACAACATGCCACCGTGAAGGATTGTCCATCAAGGTTAGATGCAGTGATGGAGCTTGCAATCAATATGCTGATCACAGTATGCAGCTATTATGGACATTCCTATCACGATTTCCTTCCGGGACGTAGTTTGCACACAATATTCTGATCATAGCAGACCACCATAAAGGATTGTCTATCACGGTTGGATGATGTGAATGAGATTGCACCCGATATGCTGATCACAGCATGCAACTCTTATGGGCATTCCCATTACGATTTCCTTCCGTGATGCAGTTTCCAAATAATATGCTTTCTCATAACAGGCTACTGTGAATGATTGTCCATCTCGGTTGGATGATGTGATTGAGATTGCACCTAATATACTGATCAGGGCATGCAGCTGTTATGGGCATTCCCGTCACAGTTTCCTTCCGTGATGCAATTTCCAAATAATATGCTTTCTCACAGCAGGCCACTGTGAAGGATTGTCCATCATGGTTGGATGATGTGATGGAGCTTATACCCAATATGCTGATCACGACATACAGCCATTATGGAAGTGCCTATAACGGTTTCCTTCTGTGATGCGGTTTCCGCTCAATATGCTTTCTCACAGCTAGCCATCGTACAGGATTGTCCAGCACACAATATGCTGGTTTGCAACTTGCGCAAAATGTGCTTACAAAAAGATACAATTGTGTAGAATGTTTTGTTTAAGCATCGATTACATTTTGTATATTGAACAATATTTTGTCGATTATTGCAGTAAGAATAATYGACCATTAGGAAGAAATGCATTGGTAGACAAGCAAATTTACTTTGATTTTTAGTTTACCAAGCATCAATTTGGAGTTACATGTTCAGTAAGTCTCAAAACTAGTACTTATGTGATTCATATAGTAATTGATTACTGCTACATATTATTATGAACATCCTAAAATTATGTCAATTATTGTCAAATTCAACCCTACAATATCATGAATACAATCATACATGAATAAAATTAAAATATAAAAAAGAAATACAATCTTGTAATGTAGAAATACTAGCGTACACTCAATACTAACAATATAGAAATACAATCTCGTAATGTAGCACAAAYAGATTTGTGAAACATTAGCAGCCCACATATCATTTGCAATTGAGTCCCTAAAAGCATTCCATTCTAGGATTTGTGGTTGAGAAGCAGTAACAGTTGGAAGTTCATCGATTTGATCATCTTTTTGGACACCCGTAGTGGATGGTTGATCAGTCATATTGTCATAYGGCTAGTTTCCAAAGATTTGGTCATCAATGTCATTCTGTCTTATAAAATTATGCACAACGCAACACGCCATAATAATGGGTTCCTGTCTCTCAATACTCATAAGGTAGCATTGCTTCATTAAGTATTGGAATCTTTTCTTCAACACGCCAAATACTCTCTCCACTATATTCCTACAAGAGGAGTGATGATGATTGAACAACTCTTTTGGACCACAGAAATTTGTTTTGCTAGAAAAGTCACTACAACGGTAACATGTACCCTTGAAAGGCTCTAGGAGTCCAGGTTGATTTGGGTATCCAGAATCGACAAGGTAATATTTACCTATTCAGTGCAGTGTTCTCAATTGTTGCATATATATTAATTATTAAAAATTAAAAACAAGCATCATTATCTAATTGCATGTCATGATTAATGACAGCGAGTACATTTTGACAAATCTAAYTTTTCCTATTATAGTRGGCCTCRATTCGGTCTGTAGGAGCCAAGCAGATATACAGGTTCCATTCATTGCACCAATGCAATCCTAAAAAAATAAATGATCTTTCGTAATGAAAAATAACAAATTCCTTAAGTATAGGTCATCTATGTTGTATTCACTGCATACCTTCAATTACGCATAGTATCTATCATCATATAAGATTCAGGATGTGTGTCATGCATGTTTCGATGACGGATGTACTATGTTGAAAGCTTTACCAAGAATCGAACATAACTTTAACATGTCGGGCACAAGTCTCAGTCGAATGCTGGAATCTTTAGGTGAGGTCGGTTTGTTTCTATCCCCTTGTCACACAATGCAAAAAAAAAAGCAAGACTCTCAACAACATCAACGTGCTGCTATTTTTGTATTCCTAAATACCACTGCTAACCAACAAATTATACAGAAGAAGCTAAAATGTTATTTTTGTCATTCCAAGATTTTTCATAATTCTTACAGGGTTGCATTCAACAACTGCTGATCCAATCCCTCCCACTGAAACACAAATTTCAACAAGGTTGTTTCTGAAGTCTAACTAGTTTGGACATTGATGTGAGTAGGAAACCATTGATTTTACTAAAGATTATGTACATGTTTTCACCCTTTTTAGTATGATGAAATGTGACTTTATACTATTTTACCTTGAATATTGCTTAGAATCAATCAAGTGACTTTAATTGTACAATAGTGTGAAATTATAGAATTCATGTGCATTTGCTGAGATAAAATACTCTATTTTTTAATGAAAAATAATCCTATAAGCAAAACAAAAGGTCACTTGATGAACAAGTGAAGATTTATTCAGACATATCAACTATGGTTTTGAGATCATCAATATCATCCCTGTTACCCTCATCAAAAAGCACGTAATCGAACTTTGTATCGTAATTATTGATTGTTTCCATATCCRTAGATACCTGTAGTACAAATAATAATCCGAACGTCGTATAAAGAGACACTGAGATTAGAAATGCTAGTGAAACAACCATTCAAATATATAGCACATTGGAAAGACAGTTTCATGTTTCACATATTGCAAAACCGCATYATTACCAACATGCTTTTTTGTAGTAAATTTCATCTGTAATTTAAACTCTAAAAAGTTTCATGTAAAGATGATAGACGCAGGAAAAATGACAATATTGTGTTCAAGGTAATAGCTAAACAACAGAACTCATGTGCTGTCTCGTGCTTCATCAACAGCGGTAGCTCGATAAGTAGGTTGTAATATCATGAACATGTCCAGCCATTTTTCATCAAAAACAAAAGGCCTTAGTCGCATCATTGTTCACCAGTTAGGTAAGGCAAGTCTCGTTGCAATATGGCAAACACTTCTTCTAGAGTTGATATGACACGTCTACTTCGTTCAGCAGCTTGAGATATAAGACCTTGCTTTAGTTTCTGAGTTTTTTTCGAAGGCTTGGAAGGCTCAAATTTCTACACCCTCTGTTCGCCTTTTAACCGATGATTGACTTTTACTTCGCTTGCTACTCGAAGTGGTCTCTATCGTATGCTTCCTTTTGGTTCCAGCAAAAGGCCCATCATTAGCAATGACATCCTCATCAGCATCAATCACCTCCAAATAGTCCCAATCATGCACAACCCTTTCCATCATCAACATTACGAAAAAGATGTGCTTGCATATCGAGAACAGGAGAGACATCATCAGTAACTGGTGGATGAGCAGATGACCTAGCATTGGAGCCAGTGGCACCGGCRTCGTGAAATAATTCTTTCATTTTAACATAATTCGGTAACCCCTGCTTCTAGAAAGTCTCCACATTTTCCTTCTCCTGTATTGCGTTTGACACCAAAACAAGTCATTACCATAGTCAAAAGAAAGGTAATTCAGCAATATTGTCTATATGTGCATTAATAAGCAATTGGACAATGTTATCTTATCCATTGTTTCCACTGCCATAGTTCAACTCTAATAGTCTGTAGCTCCGGGACCCAGCYGACCCCGGTATGACTGGCTGTCTCAATTAACCAAGCCATAAGGTGATACATGTCCCTCATTCTTTGCCATTTAGATTGCAACTGTTTGAGGGTCTGTTTCCGTACAATTTGTTCCAGAACATCTTCTAAAAAACTTTTCTATGCATTGGAAACAAAATTCGCGCCAACCCACATACCATTTACAAATTTGTAGTTCATGCAAATATCTATGAAATCAATTTCTTGTTCAGTATTCCAAAGACTTCTGGAAGCCTCATAAGCATCGAGATCCTCCGACATCTAATATTATTCGCAAGTTAAAAAATGAATAAAATTGTGCACATAATTTTGGACAGAGTACATGCTGAATGGACACAAAACAATATGTAACATAACAAAAATGAACCAAGCATAAGCTAATAACAGTAATGCAAACCTTTCTTTTGCGTTTCCTAGATAGGGGTGCCTTAGCACTATAGGTGTTGGATCCGGTTTGACAATCCTAATAGAACAATATCATACATTGAGGCAACAAAAACCATGTCATTACAATATTCAAAGAATGCAAATTTAAAAGGGATAGAACTAAGGTAATATGGGAATATTATTATCTTCAAGCTTGAAGACGAGGCAAGGAACAAGTCACTGTATCATTACAAACAAAAGACACAAATGTCAATTGAAAATAGTTTAAAGTTAAAATCAAATGTTTGTGTTTCTGTATAGTAAAAAGCATGCAATATAGATCGAATATCCCTATATCAATAATTGATTTTAACAATTTATATGATGCCATGTTATAATCGACACATACGAAATGCATAGTCGAATAGACTTGTTAGCGAGGTCGTATATGTGTTAATGGTCACATGCGGAATGCATAATCGACACACATGAAATGCGTAATAGACATACGCAAAATGCAAAAATCAACACTTGTTTTATGCAGAATCAACACATGCGAAATGTTTATATAAGCTTCAGCATTTCTCTTTATCTGTCGATTAATGATGATGCCACAGTCAATGTTGCGTAATCGAAGCAACAACTTCTATCAAAAAATTACAACATGATCGATACATTTGAATGTCATAATCGATATATTTGAATGTCATAATCAATTATCCAACCATGCTGTTACATTTTCCAATGTAGAAAAAGGAGAAAAAAATACAACAATTTCTAAGCAAATTGTATATGGTACAACTAAGCCAGTTTATTAGTTCAATAAAATGTATGAAGATTTACTCCTCTTCTTGAACACGCGAATAGATTATTCCAGTTTCAAGTGAAGAATCTTGTAGAGCTTGCCGGTGTCGACAAGAAAAACCCCTGCTCAGACAGAATATTTCCTTCGGTTAAAAGGGTGAAGTTGAATGAGTGATTAGTAGGAAATGTAGAAGTTATTGCAAACCAGTATAGACTCAACAACCAGCCATAAATCAAGATAAAATAGTTTTCTACTACAATTCAATGAGAAAGCATATTGTGTGCAAACCGCATCACRGAAGGAAATAGCTATTGGCATGTCCATAACGGTTGCATGCCGTAATTAGCATAGGATGCAAGCTCCATCACAGCACCCAATTGAAGAAACCGTGATAGACATATCCAGAACGGTTGGATGCTGTGATGTTTTAGTTCAAAATGGATGAATCACCTCGACGTTTATTAGAAAGTCCATCTTGAAATAAAACATGAACGTCCAAAAGTATGTTCAAAGTTTGCTAAAACATTTTAGTTCAAGGCTAAAAGTCACTATACAATGAACTTGAAATTATTATTTTTTCTGTGTAAAAGGGAATTTGTATTATAGCTTTGGCCATCCCAAAATCAGAGAGTTGACTACGAATATACACTATGCTAGTTTGAGTGGGGTAAACTAAAACTCTCATCAAATAACATCTCGTTTTGCGATTGCCAAATCTGCATGAGATGACTTTGAAAACCTTTTATGATTGAAGAGAAGAAAGAAAGGAAGAAAAAGGATATCTAACAATGGATGGATGATCCCGAAGGAAACAAGAATCTTGGAGAGACCTAAATGCGTTGGAAGCGAAGAAAACTTCACAGCCAAGAAAACTATAAAAAATGAAAACTAGGAAAACCTAAGTTCTAAGCAGACCTGCTATTCTATATGAAAAACACCATGAGAAAAGACTCCTATAATCGAATAGGCTTCTTAAAATCTCTAACCATGTCAAAGCTGCATCACAAACATCTGAACAGATTCTTTACGATGTTGCTTGCCTCTCCGAACGATACAACTCAGTGCCATCCTCCCCAGAAATTGCGAGAAGAATTAATCAACTTTGCTGGGAGGGCCGACCATGGTGGTTGGTTTCCGTATAAAGCGCAGCAGCCACTCATTTTTGAGGTAGAATGAGGTTTGGAAAGTGCAAAAGATCCTATTCAGATCRATATCGATTAGGAACGTGGTGGCAGAGAAAAAACTGCAGCACGTGCTTTGAGATTGTCTTATAACAAGCACAGATCTCTAGAAGAAAAAAAATACTAAAGCAGAATATTGTCTGATTCTAGGCAAAATTTATGCAATGATTGCTGCCACTGCCAGCGAGCTTGGCTGTTAGATCCTCTGTGACTTGCGCAAGGATGGTTGCCACTTACTTAGTACCGGTAAAAGGTCTCTCCAAAATAAGCAATACCCACAACTTCTACTTTCCTCTATGTGTTAGCATACAGGCTTCATCCCATTTTTCACAATACTGTTTGTATACTCATCGCAGTAGTTTCGGACACTTGTTAAACAAAATATTAAATCAATGAAATTTTGTATTTAATTTATATTTATAACATCATGTCAAAAGGGTTATATATCAGATTTTACTTTTTGAGTAAAAATTAAATTTTACGAATATAATTCGAATTGAATCAAAATTAATTTCATTATAGTGCGAAAATATTTGATCTCAAGAGAAAAAAAAAAATAAGGAGAGTTTATAATGGCAATCGAAGCATAGGAGTTCATAACATAGGGTAGTGACGACCACTTCGGGCACATATCTTTAAAGGCATCCCATCACAAATTAACTAGATATTCATACAGTTTCTTCTGGAAAGCTTGACTGGAAATGCATGTTTCATCTGAATTATAATAGAATCACTTGGAGCAATTGGATGACCTTCCACCAACTGAATGCTATAATTGGAAATGATGGTGGCTGCAACCATTTTCATTTGAATGAAAGCCATCTCCTTACCTAAACAAGTCCTTGGTCCGGCATTGAACGCTGGAAACTTGAATGACGGTTCATGTCTTACTGTTCCGCGCTCTGAAATCCACCTCTCCGGCTTAAATTCCAAGCAGTCTTTGCCCCATATCGACTCCATCCTTCCCATTGAATAGAAAGATAATATCAGTCTAGTATTTGCATCAATCTGCAGACCACTTGGAAGAATGTCTGACTCTACTGGAGTTTTCTGCTCCAAAGCCACCGGAGGATATAGCCGAAGAGCCTCGCATATAGCACCATGGAGGTAGACGAGTTTACGTGACTCTTCCATGGTGAAAACCTTCCATCTTTGCTCATCTTTCACTTGCAGTACTGATTCGATCTCCTCCCTCATCTTCATTTCAACGTCAGGATTTCTAGCAAGGAGCCAGAAAAGCCAACTTAGTGCTGTACTTGTTGTGTCTCTTCCTGCAAGCATCAAGTTAAGCATAGTATCTCTAAGGAAAACCTTTAAAGTACCAAAAGTATCGGAGTTCTTCCCTCTATAGGCCTCCATGAAAGTCCCAAGGCAGTCAAACTCCTCTGTGTTTTCAGAATTTTTCGACTTTTCCTGCTTTAATTTAATAGCTGAGTAGATGAACTGATCAAAAGCCTCCCAAGCTCTGCTCAGCTTTTTCTCTTTGCCAATTCCAAGCCATTTTTGCAATCTCCAGATGCTTTCTGGCAATATGTGCCTATGCAATAGTGCTTCGACAGCATCGTTGAACGCCTTCTCGCATGGAACATGTGGTAAATCAATGGATAGGCTGCCTGGGTCATGGTCGAGTAGCAATTTAGAGATACCGTCAAATGTGAACCTCTGAAATATGTCTTGTAAATCAATCTCTGCTCCTCGTTCGACAGCATTGTCAAGAACAGGGAGTAGCGCACCTTCCACCTTCTCCCAGATCGTTCTCTCTAACAACTTGTAAAAATTGGCCTGCTTCATCAGTGACAGAGTAATCTTTCTGTGAAATTCCCATAATTCGGAATCAACATTAAAAATCCCATCTCCTAAAATATCAAACATTTTTTTAAATTCAGGACCCTTTGGATAGTTCAAGAAGTTCTTGCTCATAATATGATGAATATTGGCAGGGTCACTGGTGGCCACCATGTCCAGCTTACAAAACCAAGGGCCTTTTAACATGAATGTGCCTCCACATTCTTCAAGAACCTCTGTTGCAAAGTCATGGACACGATAAGCATTCTTCAGAAGACCTGGCAACATACCAATGACTGGCCAGTTTATAGGCATATAGGTTTTCTTAACAGGCCGCACCTTAATCAAACAGTAATAAAGAAGAATGAGTAAACAGAAACAGATTGAGATAGTTTCAGTGAAAGCCATTGGAGCACTGTGTAACACCTCTCTCGTGGCCTGTCTTCCAAGTTCTGAGGCTTATCCTTCATTTTTATATTATTTTGTGATCTTCACTTTGTGGATTTTGTCCCTATTACGTCAATTATTGCCGAATTGTATATAATATAGATTACAATCATTGAAATGTCACGAAAACCATATGGTAATGGATGATCCATAATGACTGTCGAYGCCTTTCTTCCATTGCTGACCAYAATATAGCTACCTAATAGCTAGTTCCGTAGCAGCACTCCATGTTCAGAGAGTGATAGATAACCTCAATTCTTGGTTGGATACTTAAGATTTTCTTTTATATTATAGATAGATATTGAGATAGTAAAAGAAAATCTTACCTGAAAATACAAGATTATGTAATCAATTAATGATACATTAAGGATATTGATCCTCTCTCTCCGTCACTATGTCTCTCCTTTCATATTTTTGATCCAAATCTTCTCTGTAACGTTTTCTTATAGTATGACCTTAAGTCCTTGTTTCCTGTGATTTTCTATGAAAAATTGCAAGTTTATTAAGAAATCGAAAGTGTTCCAATGCTATCCTTTTCAAACCCCACATTAGATCGAGGATAAGGTTGTTACTATTAGAGACTTTTTGTACATTTTGTGTTATATATACACGTATGCATGCCGATTATTATATTAAAAAATATATAATATAAAGTATATTAAAAGATCGAAAGTGAAATTCTCCAATAAGTTGATTTGGGTTTACTTTTTTATTTTTCGTTTTCTATTTGATCATCCTATATCGAGAACATTTAGCTCTCACTACTTTGCTCTCAAGCCAAAAGGGAAATATTCATAAGATTCATTTTGAAACTTTACTTTAATGGGTATTAAACTCGTTATCAATTAGACTACCAATCAATTGATTATGAATGCATTTGGAGTACACCCTTATCTTAAGAAAACTTTTTGCTTTAGGAAATGTTCATAAATTTTGGTTTTTGGAGTATACACCCTTATCTTAAGAAAACTTTTTGCTTTAGGAAATGTTCATAAATTTTGGTTTTTGGAGTATACACTTCACATTCGTTATCGAAAGACRTTCAAAAATCAAACTCRCCTCAMTCAAAAATTTTGTCGGAATCGAAAGTTGGTACTCATTTTCCATCAGAAGTTTAAGAGGTAGCGGAACCGAAAGTAAGTGTTCTAATTAGAGAAGAAAACGAAGAAGAAGTGTTTTAATTAAGAAAGGAAAAGAATGAGACAACTAGAGAGTGATTTGTCAGGAAATTGTCATTGTCATTAAAAGAACCAATTAGTCCTCTACTTGTACTAATTAAAATAAATGGTTGCAAAATATAGTAAAGTCATNGATTTGTCAGGAAATTGTCATTGTCATTAAAAGAACCAATTAGTCCTCTACTTGTACTAATTAAAATAAATGGTTGCAAAATATAGTAAAGTCATAAAGTCTTCAAATGGTAGAAGACGATAGGTTCCTAAAGTCTTTAATGTCAAAAAATCGGAAAGTGGTTCTGATGGTGGGGAGTGGGGAAATGTCACTAGAACCATTTTTTGTAGCCAGGGTCTTTTTCGAATTTGGACCCCTACGTTTTTGGTCATTTTCAACGCCTGGCAATTTCATAGCCTCAAGTGAAATTTAGGGTGACCCAGACCGGACGGCAGTATTAAAATTGCCTCCCATTCGGTGGTTAGTCATCAGAGAGCTTCAACCCCCCATCGAGACCTCTTAGGATCGGATAACATCGTTATTAAACATGAATTGATCCATCGACGTGCATGTACAATGAACCATCAACATCAACTGAGCAATAATCTTAAATTCAATGTGACAATTTCACTATTGATTTTCTTAAGTAAAATGCTAACTACAAGCCATGAGTTATGATTAAGCATTAAGTGAATAGCTATTAATATAAATATTTTTAACTTTGAAAAGAATCTAATAATAGTAATATTTATGAGGTAATATTTTTTTAAATTGGATAATCATTAAATCAAATGGATTCAAGTAGAGTTGGTTCATCTGGATTCGAATCCTACCAAGAGCTCCAAGAGGAATCATTACCGCAGGGCAYAGAAGGGAAGGTCATAAGTGTCTATACTATTATTTGAAGAGAAGTAGACAATTCAAGAATTTTAGACTTCATCAACTATAACCCCAAAAGAACCAGATTTCATATATTACTATTTTGGTTTTGTCAATCGTTAGACTAAAATAATTGAGACGAGTACCTTTATGAATATAGGACAGATATTTGAATGTTCACTCGGGTTGGCGAGGAGTCTACTAGAATCAATTGCATATTAATCAATATTCGATCGATTTTTTTTTTTTTGTYTTAATTTCTGCATGGAATGAAAGTGGAGCATTCTTCTTACGGCTAAATCCAATTTTTTGGTCCCTGCAAAAAGGACTCCGATGAGAAGAAACAAGAAGGCGTTAAGAGACCCTCCTGGCTCGTTAAAAAATGTATAGATCCAATGTCACATTTAGTAAAAATTTACGATACATATATAGGATGTACTCAATGTGTCCGAACTTACCCAATTAGTTTAATAGGTATTTTCTTTTACGGCCATATTCCGGATTAGGTTCATCCCTCATTAGTAWGGAACATTTTATTCCCAAATTCTACCCCCAATCAAGAGAGATAGAACTTAAAWAAAAAAAAAAATACACTTTTATTTTCAGGTTCTATGGTCGGTCCTCTGGATGCTGAAGATGTCCTTGGGGTATAGGAGCATTAAATGCTTTTTTAAATGTCATGTAAATAAATTTTTTAATCATAAAAATTAATTAATTTTGTTTGTTATTTTTTTATTCTCCTTCAGGATTTAGAGTTTAGAATTTAATAATACTCAATGAATAAAAAATAATTTTAAATACTTATTTAAATGATATTTAATAAAAAAAACATTTAAGACTCTTATTAAATGTTATTCAATTTTTTAAAAAATTATCTATTAATATTACTATTAATTAAATTACTTACCACAACCATGGGCTGTGGTAAGCAAAACCCTCTTTTTACTCATTAAGGGACAAATTGTGAAATCCTTTATGTACTATTAGTGCACTGAAATCTCTACAAGAACACGCTTGAAGTTGTCCGCGTGTAAAAATAATTTTCTGAGAAGATATGGTAGGCCACATTTGCAAAGTTTTTGACCATTTTTTATTTTGTATATGATCCTAAATTTTATTTTTAAATATTTATTCTATATATATTTCTAAATTTTATTTTCAAATATTTATATCTGTCAATCAACTAATTACGTCTATTTATTTATTGCAAAATTTAACTATATAAGTCAACTTCCATGTACAAATTATTACTTTTCTCCATTAAATTCCTTCATATCAAGCTAACAATAAATAGATTTAAACAATTAAATGACATATGCACTAATTTGGCTAGCAGATACATTATATATATTAATTTGTCTACCATCCTTAAACATACAAAGTTTGATTCCTTCAAGAATTCTGATTATCATGTAATCTTGAATTTTGAATGGCAACACATTTCATAGAAGAATAAAACAAGAAATCTTGAGAATTCAAAAGGACAAACTATTGTTCAAATTTATTTTTCTTGCCTTGACACTGTTTCCATCAAAGATTCCATTATTGTAATATAGCTACTGTCACCTTTAGTTTGGTTCCCAAAGATTGAATTCCTTACTCGGACAGTCACAATGAGTTAATGCAGCCAATGCTTTTGTACAATACCAGGACCAACAAACTCAGGAGCAAGACTACTGAAGTAAACCAACAAACAAGAATGCTAGGTTTCGTCYATTCATTATATGTGGAGGAAACCAATCAACAAAATCCGCATAAATATGATGAGGTTACATAAAAGGGTTTCTATTTTTTAAGTAAAATCTGCATAAAATGGACAAAGGAAATGATACATAATTGAGAAAAAGAAAAATAAGAAACAAGAGTAAAGAGCTACCTGTTTTTTAAATCAATCTAGCAAACTCCTGAGTACTCTGCTCAACAGGAGTTCCGAACCTGATAGTGGCGTTAACTGGTTAGCATGATAGCTCAGTGTTCGGGTGCCATCTGCGATTGGGGTTGGTGAAGGCATTCATGAAGCACTACCACAACTGACTGGGTGGGTGGTGCTGCCAACCGCGTGCAGCGCGGCTGCAACAACGGCACGGCTTTGGGTACTGAGGTCATTGGTACCTTTGTGCTAGAACAGAAACGCTGTATCCGTTACGTCCATCCACTAAAGCCAATTTAGCCGGGTCACGGCAGAAAGACGCAGACCACCCCAAAAAAAAAAAAATCAAAGGGGAACCAGGAGTCGGAGGCTGATCAACCTTCCTCCTTCTGCACTTGTGGTTGGGGTGGGGTCTATGTATCCAGCGTATCTCTACCAAGACGAAGAAAACCAATGCCAGAAGACTCCTCCAAATTCAACTATAAAATTCCTGGCAATTCTTCTTTCCTCGTTTGTTTTTGATTTAGTTGGGGATTAGATACGAATGACCAGGATCACAATGGTTATCAGTATATACCCGCAGTCATCTTCAATTATGAACAAATTTCACTTTCATCCCCAATGTCGTCATTACACCAAATTCCTGAAACAGAACATCACACTGTATATCCACGATACTTGCATATATTTTTCCTGTGTGGGGCATGGTTCACCRGATAAGAATGGGTGTTGTTAAGGCTCTTATCCAGTTTCTTTCTAACGGGGTTCAATCCAGRGAAGACCAGTAAGACAAATCACCCTTGTAGCTGTTAACACAATTTTACAGCAGTTGCACCAACTGCATGCCGATGCATATAGGTGTCTGTGTGATCCACTTGAGTGCTGTGAAAATCAAAGCTAAAATCATCTGGATAAATGATCTAGTTCTTCAGTCAGGTAAAGCAGTTCCTCTTTCAAGATTGTTCTTGATCTCCAGAGTGTATTTTCCGAAGGCTCGCTCAATCTTCTTATTGAAATGCTCATTGCGATCATTGATCGAGTCAATGTCCTTCTCCTCACGATACCTTCTCCTCCGACTGAAGGAACCACGCTTTTCATCCCTGTCCTTGAGCTCCTGCACCATTCTGTCAATCCTGTCCTCYGATGTTTTTGGCGCCTATCCAATAAAAACACAAGGATATGAGCGAGCATCCATAACGGAAGATGGTATTGCAGGAATTTCGGGAAAAATACTTACTTTTCCATACTGAAGACTTGAAGCATCRCGATAAAATTCAGGATCAGCTTCTTTCATTTTGTTGTATTCATCGACGTTAACCTCAATGTTCTTCGTTCGCTTCTTGTACGCATTGTATAGAGTCTTCTGATTAAAAACTGTGGCAGCAATGAAGAGTTTATATATAAGCTTTCCCAATAAAAAGAATTCGTGGTCTCAGTGTCCAAAGGATCAGAAAACTACTAGGGGTGCCAGACCAAGAATATACCAAAAGATGAAAGAAAAGAAATCTTCATGCAGAAATGAGAAGACCCAATATACTGCTTGGAATTATGCTCCTATGAGGGAATATATACCAACAAATTACCAAATAATCCTCTACTTAATAAATTTTACAGCAAGCCCCCCAAAAACTTGCTACCACAAATACGAAACTTAACAACAAACCCACAGATAAAACCCAATATCCTAATATCTTGAAAAGAATTTATTCCATGTATGTGATTATTAATAATGTACAGAATTTGATGATGATTAGTCCAACAATGATCCTTTATCTAGGAACAGCACTTCTCCACAAAATATTACAAATGTACAGTATGCTATAATTTACAGAAGCACATCCTAAGCTTAAAGATACATGCAAACATGTGACCAGAAAAATGAAAACAAAGAAAGATTCTTACCATCCCAACCAGCTGGAGCAGGGTCCTTATTCCATTTCTTATATTTTGTTGCTGCCATCTCTTGTGTATCTAGCATATATGCTTTACTCATATCCAGTCCATTGGCATCCAAAAGTCTGCCAATCTTCTTTTTTCTCTCCTCAAGCCATTTTTGCTTAGAAATGCCTCTAGACTCTTCTGGAGGTTCCATTTTTTTCTTCTCCGCAACCATGGCAACTTGATTAGCTTTTCTTGACTCGTTCTGGATGCAAGTAGCAGGTTGAAGCAAATCCACCAATACAATCAACGAAAATTGCTTTACAAGATGATCAAGATGCTACCTGGAATCATCAAATTAAGAAAGGCCACTATTATCATTACTTATTCTTACCATCTTTAACCTTAGCTCAAACAATTTTTTCTGTCTTCCCGAAAGATGCGTCAAGTCTTCTGTTGCATTGTCTTCAGCACCTGTGCTACCATCTCTGGCAGTATGATCCTTAAGATCATTTATGTCATCATGAAAATCTTCACCACCATCAGAAGTGGAAATCGGTTTGTGCTGAAGACTGGCATCATTAGCTTTTAAAACTCCTGGCATAACACATAGCAACTGTGAGAATCCATCTAATCATCTCCATGCCCCAAAAAAAAAAAAAAAAATATTTCATTGAAAAAACAAAGATCAGCATGAGGAGGCTATTTAAACTACATTTTGTAAAATTCTTACAGATGAGTAATCAATTAATTCTTTGTTTACTGGTTTGTTTATAAATTCCAAGTACACTATAAAACAGCTAAGTTTCAGAGCTGCCGAGAACTAGTTGGATAAGGGGAAGGTGGCCAACATAGTTCATACAAAAGATAAAGAACTTAATGTATCCATTGAAGTATTGATTCTTGAGAATTTGCAGACATCAGAAAATAGGCTAAACCCTCTACAATATGAACTTTTTCACTAGTTGAGAAATGAACAAATTTTCCATTTCAGTCATTCAAAACAGATAACAACATCGTAAAGATCAAAATAATAAATATATCAACCAAAGAGTCCCAAAGAAGAGATACAAAACCACAGACAACCCCTCAGTCACTCCCCCTAAAAGAGGAAAGTTGATTTAATGGATGAACACTCGAGTTAACAAAAAATATAGATATAACAAATTCACCAGATGGCAAACAAGTCTCCAATTTGGACACCATCATGTTTCGTTTGCATCCTAGCAGTTGGATAAACCATTGGTTCACATATAAAACTGCATCACTTAAGACAGCTATAACTATTTGCATCTACATATGGTTCAACATATTCCTATTTCAGAATTCCATAAGAACCACCAAAAAAAATAAAAATAAAACTGCTGAGCATTAGAAATCAACCTGTATCAATTTTGTTCATCCTTTCCTTAGCTTGGGCAATAATTTTGAAACAATAGTCACTGCATTCATGATATGGATTCGATGCATTCCTGCAATCAGGATGCACTCTTCCTTCTTCAGCCATCTTGAAGCCCTCTACAAAATTGAGCAATTTACAACATGAAATAAATACTTCAATCATTGCCATAAGAAAGTTTAAGCAATTAAAATACTCACTCACACAASAAACCCCAAAAGCCCAACTTAGGAATATATACAAAWACATCTCAACACCTATAACTATGCTAATTAAAATATGTAGATGTACTACAACCACAGAATTATTCAATAACAATATGTTCGCAAAGGTTAAGCCTCAAACATCAAGAATCATTCAAAAAAGTTAYTTATTCAATTAGACAAACTTCATCTTCAATACAGTAATGAGAATCATTATCTATCTTCCCAAAAATACCGAAAAGCTTACTTATAAAGTATGTGAATTTCTAACAAACTATGCAGGTTTCAAAATTTTATCTACAAATTAATAGGACAAAAGAGCAATTAAAATAAAAAATTTAGTAGGAAGCACTAACAAAAAGGATAAAGGATACAGCTAATCTAGCATATAAACCCTAGGATGAATTTGCGACATACTGCTCCTTTATACAGATAATTTACCATTAAACAAAGTAACACAAATAAAGATAAGACCAGAAACAAATATGGAAATATAAATGATAAATACCAGTTCCCCCATCACCAACTATGACGAGCTTAGAGCTGGGGTAATCAACAGTCAGCTGATTTGGTAGAGCCTGTAATTGTACACAACCAACAACCAACGAACAAGAAGAAGAAACAGAAAAATTGTTAGCTAAAAAGTGACTAAATATTACACAGGAAAACAAAGCAAAGTAAATAAAAGCACAGCAGTCTACAAAAGCGATTTTATAAAATACCAGCGTCGTTCTTGTCAGCAGTTAATGAATAACACCAAGCAAATTTCTTCTACAYCTTCACCTCAGCTACCAACCGTCTCGAAAAATATTTATACCTCGATGGCCGCTTTCCATTTTTTTTTTTTTTCCTTTTTCCTTTTATTTGCAAAGGTTTAATTTTTTTTTTTAATGAATTAGATTTGATCATTCTAGCAATCAATTGAATCCTTAATCTTCATAAAACAGTGTTTCGACATACGAACAGATCTTATCTTAACTAAAAACCAAGGAGATTGAACAATTAACCCTAGATAAGGAATCAGCACTAAAGATAATAAACGAGATCGRGGAGAAAAACACAGCATTTGAAGACGAAAGCATGACCGGTAGAAATTAAGAATATGGACGTGAGATTTACCATTGRMGCTGATCAGATATGCGAGCAGATGGAGATGCGGAAGAGAMACGAAGAGCATGMGCAAGGTGGAGCRGGCGGCGGAGAGTCGACGCGACCTTTGTGTTTTTGGGACAAAATTATTGCCACAATTATAGTTATATTTTATTTTGGGTTGCAAAAGCTTCTAAGTTTTACTTAAA
>MEJB01000018.1:4681559-4728306 GCA_001752375.1 Rhazya stricta | reverse complement strand
ACGATTACTATTAATTAATTATGTATTATTTTTAAGTAAAATATAAAATAATTATTATTACTAATTGTTTCCTTTACAAACACCTTTTAATGAAAAAAGAAACTTACTAAAAGTTATGCGAAAAAGTCTTTTAGAAAAAATTTTAAATGAAGAAATCATTTTTTCTTTCAAAAAAAATTATATGAAGAAATGGTATCCTATGGGCTACGACGGTTTCTATATACTTAATCTTTCACAAAATCTCTATTCTATCTTCTTAGAGAATTACAACTTTTGCTTTGTACGGGCAATAATGCCAATAGTGTATTTTTATGCACTTTTACAATTTTATCAAATATATATTTACATTTAGATGCATTTGTAGAAAAGCCTATTTTTCACCATATATATATCAGATATATATCATTTATATGCATTTGTAGAAAAATATATTCATCAAAGTCAATAAAATTCTAAAAGTCTATTTAAACGAGATAATTGATCAGTAATCATAGTGGGTATCGTTACCCTAATACCCAAGATTTATTTTTTTCGTTTCTATGAACTTCATATAATAATATAATTTATATTCCAATCCACTAATTAGATTATATCCATATTAGTGTTTTGGTTTGCAACGAAAGGATTTGAAGGCCACAATGTTTGATATGCCAAATAGAAATAAATAATTCATTTCTCTGATTTAGTATTTGTTAGTGCATTATGTGTGAGTATGTTAGTTTACATGTAGAATTTTATTATTTTAATTTAATTAGAATTTTGTTTTTCAAATTTAGGCTTGATCCATTTAAGTCCGATCTCTTCTTATTCAAACCTGAAATCAGATTCAGTGTTCGGTTTTTGATCCAGAAGAAAATTAAGAGATACTAATTTAGTTGAATTTAATTGGTTAAGAAATAAAAATGGTCCACAAAAAAATTTTGGCTAGGGTTAAATTTAATTTTTTTAAAAAATATATATAAATTGATTTGATCCGAAGGTAACTGTTCATCTTCTTCCCTAGGAGAAACACCCTCAGACCAACCACCATCTTTCTCCCTCTGCCCTCACTTACGTCGCCCTCATCGCCGGCTCTCTCTCTCTCTCTCCCTCCTCACTCGTCACCGTCTGCACTAGATCTGCTCGTCGATCTTGCTGCATGACCAGACTTGTTGGTGTTCAAGCCATCAGATCCAGTTGCTCGGAGAAGCTTTGTCGCGCGACAAGACTCACGCAGGGCTTGAGATTTCTACCTGCTCTGCACAGATCTACGCATCCTGTTGCCGTCAGCCTTCTCCTCCTCTCCTCACTGTTGTTCATTTGTTACAGAAACCGTCGTTCTCCTACTGCCGAGACTTGATCGGAACTGCGTCTTCTCTGCTCGTCGATCAGCTCGGTGGCTGATCTGCTGTTTACCGGCTTAATCCGTTCAGATTTGTTACATTTAATTCATCTTCCTGCATTGTACAGTATCTACAATCTCAGAAGCTGATTGGGACAAAACATAGAAAAGGGGACTATATGTCTTGGACAAGTTGAAAGTACCAGTTGCTGGTGCTACTGGCGCCGATATATCTTCTTTTCGTTTGAATCCTTCTTCTAAATTTTATTTATGACATTCTCGTCTTGGTCATATTTCGTTTTCTTGTTTGAAATTTTTAGTGTCCACAGGGGTTTTAGGAAACGTGCGAGCACATGATATGTCTGATTATAGTAGATATAAACTTGCAAAATTTTCAACTTYACATTTTAATCGAAGTGTTTCTGTTTCTTCTTTCCCATTTGATTTAGTTCATTCTGATATATGTGGAACATCTCCTATTCTCACTAAAGGAGAATCTCGATATTATGTTTCTTTTGTTGATAATCATACTCGATATTGTTGCGTTTATTTAATGAAATATTGTTCTGAATTTTTTGAAATATATAAATGTTTTTAGGCTCTTGTCAAAACTCAACATTCTACTATTATCAAGTGTTTTAGCTCTGGTTCGGGTGTGGAATACGCTTTATAAATTCCATGAGTTGTTTGTATAAGATGAAACTATCCACCAAACTTGATCTACTGATACTCTAGAACAAAATAGTTTTGATGAAAGAAAACATAAGCATATTCTAGAAACTACACGAKCTATCTTATTATCTGCTTCTGTTCATTATGTGTTTTGGGGTGAGACGGTTCTTAGCTGTAACTTTGATTAATACAATACCATCCTCTCATATATCTGGTCTTTCTCCTTTTGCGAAATTGTATGTATATGCTCCAGATTATTCTTCCTTTCGAGTTTTTAGATGCACTTATTTTGTTCTTCTTTCTCATGTAGAACGTAGCAAATTATCCTCTCGATCTACTATTTGTATGTTTCTTCGTTATGGTTCAGGTCAAAAGGGCTATTTTTGTTTTGATCTAATTAGTCAAAAACTTTACTTGTCTCGTCATGTTATTTTTCTTGAACATATACCTTTCTTTTCTCTACTACTCATAACTTGGCTAGGTTTGATATTATTCATTTTGATCCATTTTTTGAGGATTTTAGTATTTTGGAGTCTCGGGTTACTAATACTTCATTTGTCCCTTCTGGTGTTCTTCCTCCATTACCTCATCATTATACTTGACGAGTTTATACTACTTCTGCAGGTRCTGAWGTAYTTGAGGCTCCCCCTCCTCTTGTTGTCCCTTCTCAAGCTCCATCTGAGATTGCGGGTCCACCTCTATGTCAATCCACACTCACTTGTAATTCCACCACATTACCATATTTTGTTTTCTTATTATTCTTCATCTTTTACTTTTTTCTTAGCTTCTATTCATGGTCTCTCTGAGCCTACTTCCTATAAAGAGACAGTTCTTGATCCACGTTAGCAGCAAGCTATGGATAAGGAGCTTTCTGCTTTGCATAAGACAGGTACTTAGGGTTTGKTTTCTCTRCCCCTTGGTAAGTGTGTTGTTAGTTGCCATTGGGTGTATAAAATAAAAACTAATTCTGATGGGTCCATTAAGTGATATAGGTTGGTTGCAAAGGGCTATTCTCAAGAGTATGGTATGAATTATGAAGAGACTTTTGCTCCGGTTGTAAAAATGACTACTGTTCGTACTCTTATTGCAATCACCACAGTTCGACAGTGGCCTATATCTTAATTGATATTAAAAATGCCTTTTTGAATGGGGATCTTCTAGAAGAAGTTTATATGGAACCCTCTCTATGTGTTAAACATTACTCTAGGCATGTTTGTAAGCTCACGAAGTCATTACATGGTCTCAAACAGGCACCTCGTGCTGGTTTGAGAACTTTTTTGGTGTGATATGTTCTCTTGGATTTACTCTTAGTAATTATAATTCTGCACTATTTGTTAAATGCACTGATGCAGGTTGTATCGTTCTTTCTTTATATGTTGATGTCGTGATTATCACTGTTGATGATGTTCATGGTACTTCAGTTCTGAAGGCAGAGTTAGCCAGATAGCTTGAAGAATTTGGATTCTTTACAATATTTTCTGGTCATTGAGGTTGCTTACTCACCCAAAAGTTATCTTCTTTCTCAATCAAAATATGTTGCAGACATTCTAGAACGGGCTAGACTTACTGATAATAAAATTATTGATACTCCCATTGATGTTAATGTAAAATTTTCTTTTTCTGATGTTCCGTGAGTGCCAGATCCTATTTTATGTCRTACTATTGTTGGAAGTTTGGTCTATCTTACTATTACTCGTCCAGATATTGCATATATTGTTCATGTTGTTGGYCAGTTTATTGCTTCTCCCAATTACAATTTATTGGGCAAGTGTTATTCATATTTTGAGATATCTTCGGRGTACAATTTATCGGAGTCTTCTACTTTCATTCATATATTCCTTTGAACTGCGTGCTTACTCTGATTTTGATCATCAGACTGATCCCATAGAGCGCAAGTCTATTACTGATTTCTGTATCTTTTTGAGTGATTCTCTTATACCTTGGAGGAGCAAGAATTAGTCTATTGCTTCTCAATCTTCAAATTGAAGCAGAATATCATGCTATGGCATATACTACTAAGGAGATTGTTTGATTACGTTAGTTACTTGCAGATATGAGAGTGCATATTTCTCGTTCAACTCCTATGCATTGTGACAACAAGATTTTTATTTAAATTGCCCACAACTCAATTTTTCATGAAAGAGCCAAATACATTGAGATTGATTGTTAACTTACACGTCAATCATTTCTAGCATAGCACTATGTCTAACCTTCTTCCTAGATTGCAGATTTCTTCACTAAATTTCATTCCACTTCTCGTTTTTATTTTTTAGTTGGCAAACTCTCGATGGTTGTTATTGTAATATTGTGAGTTTGAAAGGATATGTTAAAGATATTACTATACTAGAATTTAGTAATATTAATTTGATATATAGAGTTATACTATAATTGTTTTTGTTAGTTTTTTTAATAATCTAGTAATCTATAAATARACCTCTTATATTAATACTATGTATTAATTCATTAACTTCTGTTTTACTTGAAAAAAATTCTAATTTTTTCTATATCTATTATTATGTTGACATTAAACCCTTACTTTACAATCTCGCTAGAAGCTTTTTGGCTCAGGAATCCAGCTTTAGTACAAAAAGCTTTCAAATTCATCATCCGTAGTACAAAAGGCTTTCAAATTCAATAACGATTAGCTTTGTATGCCAAACTACAAACTTGTCGTTAACTCCGCATACATTCTTAGCACACTCATTTGTTAGCCAGCCAATGACATCTTCAATTAAAACCACGTATAATCAACTGATAGCATCCTTAACTGATACATCAACGAAACGAATTTTCWAAATCAAGAAATTTAGCAAAAAATCTAGAGAATTCACGTGGACAAATTATAAAAATACTTTGTTCAAATTTGCTTTTCTTACCTTGATCCTAATTGTCATAAGAGATTCTACTATTGCAATATAGCTACTACTTCCCAAAGATTGGAATCCTGACTCGGCCAGTCATAATGAGTTAATGCAGCCAATGCTTATGTACAATCTCAGAATCAACAAGCTCAGGAGCAATACTTCTGAAGCAAACCACCAAACAATAAGGCTAGATTTCATCTATCCATTTTATGTGGATGACCAACAAAATCCGCATAAATATGATGAGGTTACATAAAAGCGTTTCTATTTAAGGAAAATCTGCATAAACTGAGCCGTTGCAAAATAACAATTGTAATTGGGCCATAAAATTGGACACAAAGGAAAAGATACATAAGTGACAAAAAGAAGAAAAAATGAGGTCAAGATTTTGGATCTAAAGAGTACATAAATAAGAGTAAAGAGCTGCGTGCCTTGTCAGTGCATATCAATCTGGCAAACTCCTGAGTCCTCTGCTTAACAGGAGTTTCAAACCTGGTAGTGTTGGACAAAAGTTCTCAGCATCTTCAACCCTTAATTCATCTCGATGGTGTCAACTGCCAATATTCAGTGAAACATATTATCAGTAGTGGCAATAACCATCAACTGCTAAAGTTCATCATTCAGATCATTACCAAGTACGTGTAAACACAAAGCAATGGAAACAAAGGCAATATGCAACCCAGTTGATCAGTGAAAATGTTACTGCTCAACATTTTGATAAAAAACTAAGAAGTTTGTGTACTAAGCCCCGGGAAGTTAGGGTTGCTTCACAATATTTTCCCCTGAAGAAATGGATATTTTAATCATTTACTCCTTTTACAGTCAGAGGAAGTATTACTAACTTTTTCTTCTTTGGTCAAATTACCAACACTGTTCAAATCTCATTAAAAGATATCAACTAGTTTAACTTACTGTAATGAGGTGAAAGTTTTTATRCTAGAAAAACTTGGAGTTAGGCTGGAGAAAATATTCAAGATAGATACAACAATCAGATTAAAAAGGTCTAACAAGAAAGGCTAAGTGTATCAAGTGATAAATAATGAAAACAACATTTGAAAAATAAATAACCATAAGGAGAGAACATTGATATCTTTCGTTAAAAGGGTAATCAGTGAACTTGCTACTGGCTGCATCCAGGAAGAACAATAAACAACTTTATCACACAATTACTGCACAATAAAATGAATTAAGTATGACATAGATATAACATGTTCTAGCAACTATATAATCTGGAATCCTTACATGACATATCTGGAGAAAATCATATTTATCAGGATAAAGAGAAAGATAATAACAATGTACCTTGGTGATTTGCATCCTCTCCTTCGTGAGTTCTTCCTTCTTAGCAATAGCCTCAAGAAACTACTTCTCAGCTGGGAAGGCCATCCTGCTAGGCCCTGGCAGTCTTTGCATAAGTTTTTAAGCTTGAGCAGCAAATTCAGATTCTTCAGTGGTTCTTCAATGAGGCGCCCTTTTCATCTTCTGAACAATTGTTCTCACCACAGATTGCACCTTATCAGAGCTAGTTCCTGTCTAACTATCACCAATGATAAGCTCCAAATTAAGCAGAAAAAGAAAATTCCAATAGCCTAATCATTTCAATTCCATTCAAGAAGGCAAASTATGATAAACTTTTGGCTAGTATTACAGAAAGAATGAGTACTAAAGAAAAATGTTAACCTCAGGTCTCTTTGAAAAGATATTCCGTGCCTAAACATTGCTAATCTCTGTTAACTGTCTACCATTCTTCCTATAATAAGAAAGAGAAAAAAGAATTTCATATTGAAATTGAAAAGGAAAAAGATGTTTCTTCATTCATTTAACACTTAGTTTGACATTTCAGGACTTAGAGGAGACTTCTGTTACACATGCAAAACCACCTCAGGTTCAGAAGATCTTTCTTGTTCTGCTACCAGCATGAGCATCTCTAGGCGCTTGTCAAAGAGTAATGCACTTTCATCTCTCTTGTCAAGTTCAGCTCCTTCAGCTTCCAGCCATTTTTCTCGCAAATCATCAAGGAGATTTTCCTCAGCTGTATTAACCTCAGCTCCTGGTGCACTTGGAGCTGTAGTACGAAGACTCGAATCTCCAGATGGGGGAGGAAGTGTCAAAAGCATTGCCCTAAACTCCGGAGTTTCAGCAAATGCCTCAAATTTACAAGCTATTGTATCAAGACAATACTCCCGAATCTTCACAACACCATACCTACATAAAGAATTGTTTTAAGGGGTCAACCAAAGTCATAAAACTGGTGGCTGGACCTATATAAATATAGAAGAGTGAAAAATTGCACAACTAAACTCACAGCAAGTTTTATGCAGTAAAACTTGTAGAATATTTCCTAACGTGCTATGGATCTTATTCTTTTATGCAGTAAACTTCTTTGTTCCTGCATTAGCATTGTTTCGTGAAGTACTCACAGATAAAATGAACTATCCATTTATGGGGAATTCACAAGGCAGGTGGAAGTGTCGGTTCATTCTATCCTTTCTATCAACTAAAACATTTTGACAATAAAATCAGCTTAGAACTGATAAGCTTTTATATCTGAAAAAGAAGGTGGTAATGGCAGGACAGAGAATCAGAAGGGCCCAAAAGGTAAATGCTCTCAGATTTAAAGTACATACTTAAGTAGCTAACAATGGTCATTACTGTTGATCCAGGTATCACCAAAATCATCTCAATTTTATAATGACATTTGATCAGAAATTCTATTAATATTGAGAACCACAACAATTTTCTGATACATTCCTTATAGTTGAGACAACTATACCATCAAGTCAAAAAAGTAATCCATCCCGAAGAAACAAAAGCCGAATATAAGTAGTAAAATGCTACTTACAAGATACAAGCTCAAAGTATTAGAGAAGCAATAAGTATAAATCAGAAAATTCTACCCTAGGCTAGGCTTCAGAACCCCTCATTACATAAAAAGGAGGACCCTCATTTTCTTTAAGTCCACTTTCAATCTTTTATGTGAGAGGGGGTTTAACGAGCTTAGCCTAGGGTAAATTTTCTGATATACGGAAAAGAGGAAGCATACATGTCAGATAACATGAGCCAATGACACAGCTCTTCTGGAGAAACCATTTCTAGTTGTGGCAGTAATGCATCAGCTACTGCACGTTTAAGTGGAAATAAGAGATATCTTGAAGCTGCATCAAACATTTCTTCAGCCTGCTTCAGTAAACAAAAGCAATTATCGGAAATTCAAAAAAAAAAAAAGAAATTAAAATTAAATCTTACAGCCAAAAAACATCAGGAATAGAGTTGTCTCTGTTATTTCCCCTTCGCAATAGTAAAAACCCCTTCCATTTTCATAAGCAACAATAAACAGGGAATTACCTGATCTAGTTCTACATTCTTCAGGCCATCTGTGTACCTGGAACAACAATACCAGCAATTACTTGACATAGAAGCAGCACGGGACGAGAGATAGAGAGAGAGAGAGAATCTATATCAAAATACCAAGTCAAGACAAAAATTAATATGTTGCCCATTGTGAAAAAGTGAGCAATGGCAAAACTAGTTAAGGGGAAAAATATCAACTGTTCTCCTATTTCCCTGCTTATAAAGCATGGCAACTAAATTGTACAACAAATTGCCATATACATGGAGTTGTACGTTAAGTACAAGATACGCCCTAACCAACAGATCATGTAAGAATTGCTGTTTCCTTGTTTTATTTGTCTTAATGGATTTCCAGTCTCCAATATCTAAATGACTTAAATAATGAAATATGATAAAGGATCCCAAACATAGCAATGTCAAGTTGTCAAAGATGTGAAACAAAACAATTTAAAAGTACATGACCAAAAGGTCATGTAGTAACTGAATATCTTTAACCTGAGCTAAAACWAAACAATTTAAAAATACATGACCAAAAGGTCATGYAGTAACTGAATATCTTTAACCTGAGCTAGTAAATGAATATCTTAGCCCAATATAATATCTTTTCCAAGTTTGAGCCATGTCAAATTTAGAGAGGAAAAGAGAAAAGAACAAAACAGAAAAGGGCTTACATGTATTCTATCATTTTCTCAAAGGCACCACTACTCAGATCATGTTCTTCAAGACAAGGAAGGGAACTATCTGGTAGATCATCTCTTTCTTCAAGGAAATCCTGCATGCGATATAATCTTGCTTTAAAATACTCTGATCTTGATGCTAAGACCACTTGATGGCACCGGAAAATCTTCTTTTCGACTCTCACACAAATATCTGCTAGATCATCTTCAAAGTCACTTATCTGTATCGAATCCACAAGAGATACAAGACTATTAACAGTACTTTTTAGGTTTTGTTCTCTGGAGGAATTGCCAAGAGAAATTTGAAGAATCCGATGCAATGCTTCAGGAAGACGATCTTCCTCAGGAAGTGAGAGACCCTGCAAGATAAACCTTTTCTGAGAATTGTCTATTTCTCTAAGGGCTTTGTAGTCTGCATATTTTTGATGAATTAGTTCTTTCTCAAGAACCCTTTGCAAGGAGTGGCACTTGCAAACTCTGCAAATTCTCACCAAATCCTCCATATCGTCTACAGCAATCTCAAGTCGATCAGAATAAAAGAAGTGGATGAGGCTAAAAAGAGTGGGGAAGGACAGCTTTTCCCTTGAAAATTTTATTTCCTTCCGGTTCTTCCACTCAGTCTCAAATTTTCTCTTAAAGAAAGGTGACCTGGCACTCAAGATGACTCTATGGGCTTCAATAGGTCTTCCTTGCACATAAAAGACAACATCTGCAGGGAAGTGATTGGAAGTAGATCCACCATTTGGCGAATAACCTATTGATTCTTATGCTCCATGTTAGACAGATAAACATAAGAACTGTCTATAGAAGATTATCTGTGCTATGCAACAGAAAACAGCACAAACATGAATTCAGAGCTCGGTGATGTAGGACCAATGATACAAGAATCCGCTACAAAGAAAAAGTTTAAGAAACTAAATGTAAAAACGTATCAAGAGATTGAAGACCATAGTTCTCAACAATGTCAACATAAATAGAAYAGATTAAGAAATGTAAAATCCATGCAAAGKAGTAAGGCAGCACAATATCTTCATACTAAATCAAAATTTTGTCACATTCTGGACATATCTCTCAAAACCAACATCAATCTAARTTATTTAAAGGGAAGAAAATAAAAATGGAGACAGAGCTTAACCTAACATCTTGCTAGAGTTAACCTCGAAGTCCCTTTGGAATTTCTCARCGGCTACATTTTGTCCAGTTAATTAGTCTCTTATCCAACTAAAAATTTACTTGCACAAAAATCAAATGAAACGAAGAAAGAATTGAAGTCCWGAAAAACTATAGCTATTAGATTCCATATTCTACTCCAAAACATTTTTCCTTTTCCCTTGTAAGACCAACCGTAATTCAATCTTCCTGGCTAAGAGCTTAAAACATTATTGCTTCCAAGATTATCTCTCAACAAAGAACCCATCCCCCTGCTCAAGTTTTCCTAAGATTAGACAATCTTTTGAAACCCTTGCCACATATCGTTACAAACTGCAGTTATTCTAAGGTTTTCGTTTTGTTTTTCATTTTAACGTACCAAAATCTTCAATAATAATGCAAGRAAAAAGTCAATGATAAGGTTATTTCTCTACTGAGAAACATTGAAACAAGAAATTCTAAACAATCCCATGTTCAAATAAACATGTTCACTTCATCAAAAGCAGAAAATGGAACTAAATATTTGCGAAATTCACCTGAAATTGGAAGCTGCCCAGCTTGGCCTTCCAATTGGTCCAAATAGGCCTTATTAGCCAAGCAACCCAAGAAGGTATCCCTCAAGGCGGCTTGTAAAGGACCCAAAGGCGGCGGGCGAGCTTCGAATGCTTTAAGAAGCTTCCTGACTTTAAGATTAAGCGCAGCGTAGTGGCAGCGGTCGCCATCAAAGGTGTGCTCGGAGCAAATTGCACCACTCTCCAGCAGCATCCGAGCAGCATCCAAATGGCCGGCGAGGCAAGCATAATACAGCGCCACGGAGTCCCATTGGTCCCGGGCGTTCACATTCACTCCGGACTCCAACAAATACCTGAGCCTGTCGACATCGCCAGCTCTGGACGCCTCGAAAACGTCGCCGTATGGTACCTTCTTCAGAGGAAGCGAGGATTTGAAGTCCTCCGGCTCCAAGTCGATGTCGTCCAAGTCAGACATAGGAGAAGAGTTTGACGAGATTTTGGATGAATAGAGGGCTCTCTCCGTTTTTTGTGTTCTAAAAAAGGTCCAAAACACATTTGCTCAAATAAAATAAAAATAAAATAAAGTGCGTTACCCATGGTACCTGTCCAATCAGGGGTAAATGGGGCTGAAGGGCAATTGGGTTCTTTTAAATGGATGATTTTACCCTTAGCAGAATAAAAGTCCTTTTCTTTGGACAAAATGTTTTAGATTTACTATTTTGCTCCTCAGTAGTCACGCACAATACATTGTTAAAAGTTATTATAAAATAACAAACATAAATGGTTAAAAATAATAGAGGATATAAGAATTTAAAATTAAAGTTTAATAATAAAATTAAAGAATTAAAAATAATTTAAATGACAAATTACGTCCATTATCCTAAAATGAAATCTTCATTGTCCTTTAGAGTGCTTTTATTCTTTTCTCTCGATAATAATTCATATTTCTCCAATTTGAATGTTGATTTGAAATTTTCCTTCAGAGATGTTCCAAGCACTGCGTAGTGGCAGTGGGTAGGAAGATTGGGTTGAGCCACCAAATGCTATCGGGACAAAGCCCCGTGGTATTAGCCTATCAGGGGCAAGAGTTTGTGATTCGCATATAAAATGCTGCAATGAGCTTTTCAATTGATATAAAGTCGAATAGAAATATTATTGAAATTCTTTTCAAAAATATATTGTACTTMATAATTTGACGTGTTAGGCTTAGCAAGCATGTTAAATTGATATATCTATGAAATCAATATAGATGTGTTTCCTATACATTTCAAAAGAATAAAAAAATRTGTTTYATATTTTATATAAGAGACTTTTCAATAAGTGATCGACTTAGTCTAATTACATAAATGTATATATGTAGTTATATCATATCTATAAATAAATCATCATAATTAATCATACGTAACAATTAATGGTGGAAAACGATTTGATCCCAAATTACAAGAATCACAATTCATGATTTGCATAATTAGCTATTTAATTGAAATATTTGTACTAATATGCTAGAATATAATGAGAAGTTGAGCTGAAAAGTAGAGACAAAATATTATATTATCTCTGTTGAAATTTTGGAGAGGGACATATGACAAGAGCCAAAGCAAATAGAAGTTGCACCTCCATCCGAAGGTTATTTTGAAATCATTGACTGTATATACAAATCTCTGAACAATTAAGCTAAGTGAGAGATATAACACAAAATGAACTTGCATCTCCATCTTATTTACTTTCATCTTCCTGGTGAGGAGCAAAGCTGGAGTAAGCCAGAGGATCACATAAATTGCAGGCCAAAAGACTCCTTCAGCAGATTTTATGTTTGCAAGGCAATTGCTATTTTACCATCTTCCCCGCATTTGATGTCTCATCCTCAAGCTCAACTGCGCAGTTTAGAGCAGCTTCATAACTTCAAAGGCTTTGTTTGTTGAATATTCTTCTTTTGCATTAGCTCAAACTTTTCCTCACCACTTTGTTCTTTTGACTTYAGTCTTCTCTTTTTGCAAACATTCATTATCATATTGAACTTCCGTTTCAAACCTTGGAGTCTGGCAGATTGGTCTCTCTTCTTTTGTATTTTGAATGCTTCAATGGCAGCCTCTGAAGCCTCAAATTCCTTCTCTACCACCTTGTTTCTTCCATTCAATCCCTTGAATGCATCATATTCATCATAACAATCCAAAAGATGAGAGTATTTTGACAGCCAATCTCCTATACCACTACAACTCCTAACCCTCAGAATCTTCTCATCCAGTTCGTCAACACAAACCAGACCTGGTTTTTGGCAGTGCACAAATCTATTCTCTCTCGTTATGTCCTCGAATGTTGACTCTCCATCTTCTTTCTTGGGAAAAATTCTCAGATCTGCAGTGAACTTCTCAAATTCTTCCTCATCGTCTTCCCCGAAAACCGCCAAGAGACAAAGGAGATGTTCTTCTTTGTAAAAAATTCGGAGGTCTGCAATTATGTCCTTAAAATCCTCCTCAGTTCCACGGAAAGTAACAAAGCCATAAACTACTGGTTCATCCTCGAATAAAGTGCGTATATCTACAATTATATCTTCGAATTCTTCATGCTCKGCACTTGGGAAGGGATCCACAAATTTTGGTATATATTCTACTATATACTCAAAATCCTCATCATTACCGTTAACAACCGACAAGGCGCAAAGCACAGCTTCCTTCCCAAATAAATTTCGGATATCTGCAATTACAGACTCAAATTCCTCATCGGTTCCCCTGAAAACCCAAATGCCCCCCGCAGTTTCTGTAGCAATTTCTACATTATCAATGATCCTCCAACTTGCTTCTGCAACTGAACCTTTTTTTTTTTTTTTTTTTAATAGTAAGAAAGTTAATCAAGAGTATTTGAGTTTGAGGCCCAAAATAGTCACAACTCACATATATATCTTCATGACCATATGGGCAAGTATCTATATAGAGTCTAATTCTTGACCAGATTACACCAATCTTGAGGCATATATTTTAATCAAGAAAATGACGGCCAATATTTCAATTTTGAATCCAAGAGACAACTACTTCTTCCGCAGAGAAATGTTTATTTGACCAATTTACAAACAGATAAATTCAGGGAATATTCTAAGAATTAAGTTTATGCATACTTATAGAAATATATATATATATATATGGCGACTAGCTAAGCCATACACTCTCTCAAACGGAAGAGATCACCAATTTACAACGATAAGCATATATATAATTGTATAGCGTGAGAGAGAGAACGAGTTAAACCTTGACGTGGTTGAATGCAACTGACACAGCCTTCGACTCGGAATTTTGGTTTCCGGACCTTAACAGAGCTTGAACCTCCAATACCGGCAACAGTGCTTGAACGTCTGCTTGAACTGATGTCGGCGATACCAGAACTTGAAGCACGGCTTGTGGCGTGAGAGCTGGAAGCACCGCCGGCCGTGGAAGTGCTCGAACCTTGTTCTCTGGTTCTCCTTATAAGATCTTTAGAAGGACAAATCAACAACCAACAGTAATAGACAACAAACTTTCATCTATCGGAAACCACAAGGACGGAGACTTCTGAAATTTCAAATAAATATTCAAAAAAGAAAGAAAAAGAAATTACCGTTACAAAGTTGTAGAGACTCTTCCAGCAGGTACGGTTGCGTTTGTGGATTCGTTGATATTTCTGTTATGATCCTAACCAGAATCATTTTCTTCAGGTCGCTGAGCCACGTGAGAATGCGTTCTCTTGCATCTTCATCCATTGATAGTCCTTCTCCCATGATTAAAAATGAAAGCTGTGTATCCTTGAGTATCGTGATAAGTTCTTTTTGTTTATCTTCATCCATTGATTGTCCTTCTCCAGTCATTGAAGATGAAAACTGCAAATTCAGAGAGAGAGAGAGAGAGAGAGAGAGAGAGGTTTGGCGCTAAAAGTAATAGATATGAAAGGGCTAGGAAGTAACTGCAGGGAGTAGGTTTAGGCTACTTATAACTATCCCTCTAGGGTAATTTCCTGCTCTTTGGGTGGTTTTATTTTATTTGAATTTAGGCTTTATGTGTAATTCATTCTTAGGGCCTTTTGCTCATGGGCTTTTCCGAGAGGTGGCAAATAAATGGACTTCAAAACATTAAGTCCAATCACTTTTAGGCAGAATTTGTTTAGCTTTGACTTACTTTTCCCCCTAACTCGTCAAAGAATTCATTTGTTTTATATCATTATCTAATTAATTACATTTTGATTATATTTAAAAATGTACAAGTTAATCACATTTTTATTTTGAAATGGAAGTGTTTGTACTAGATTACTATTGCTCGATTTCGATTGGATTCGATTACTAAAAGTTTTGCTTGCTTACTCGAGTAATGACTCCTTATTACTCGAGTAACGAAGAACGTGATCGAATAGTGAAATAAAACAATTCGATCATTTACATATGTAAATGAAATGCTTTTTTTTCTTATACTGAAGAATTTACGTATTCATTTTTTAAAATGTTTTTAATTCAAATAAATTTTTTATTTAAGAAACAAATTCAAATTTCAAAATTTTTATTTAAAAAAATATAATTTTGAGGTCATATTGTAAATAGAATTTTAGGAATTATGTTGCAATCATACACCRATTAAAAAAAAAACAAAATCAAAATCATTTGTGATATATTTTCCTTAAAAGACATATTGGGGTAAAATGTCATTGCATATAAATTTGGAATCGTAATATAATTTTAAAAAATCTAATGTTATGTGTAGCATCGTAGTAAGTCAAGAACGGTGTATTATGTGAATCATTAATGCTTCGTTTAGCATATCAAAATCTTCTTTTTAATTAGATGAAAAATCACAATTAACATTATAAAAAGATTTAAATTTTCGACATTCCGTTATATTTTAAACGATAAATTATTTAGATTGCCAAAAAGAAAAATGTACTATCTCTTAATCGACTGCTATGAGATAATAGAGGTATCTCAATCATGGACAGCTCATGAACCTATGGATAAAGAAGAACTTCTTCGTTTACTAGCATATCTTTGAGGGAGTAATTATATATGAACTCCCTCCTCCTGGAAAAATATGGCCAAAACCTTATAGGGAAAAACAAGGAGATTCAGATAAAACGTCTGCGCCTGCTATGGTGAAATCATAAAAGCGCAGTGCATTCAAAGTCAACAAGATTAGACCCAATCTCTTCCAGCTTCTTTAGTGATTTGATGGCTCTCAAGAGCAAAAATCCGTGAGCATATGGAGATGAAGGAAATGTTATATAGCATAGAAGAACCTTGGAGAGGGAATATCAAGTAACATGCAGAGACATGGCAAAGGTTTCCGATCAGAAGTTTCGATCCGGAGAGTCAGGGCTACCACCGACGCAGCTGCTTGGAGTCTTGAAGCTTTCCCGTCGGAAGTTTGGATCACAAGTGTTTTAAGGCTTATCCGTATTAAAATAATGTATTTAAAATATTAAAACGTTTTAATTTTTATTAACATTCCTTTTTAATCTAATCATCTGTTCTTTCTTATATATCGATTGAGGTTTTTTTACACGTATTAAAAGATTTTGTAAATACACTCAGTTATAGGAGTAAAAGTCTATATTATCATTCTTTATCTTCTACAACATTTAATAAATGAGTTTAATTAATTTTAGGAATTCATATAATGTCATAATTCTAAATTTGCCTTAAACTATGTATGATCTCAAGTTTGAGGAACACTTTTTATTGAAAATAGTGTAGTCAATAATATAGTTATTGATTGAATTAATTAGAGATAAAAGTAAAATTGAAAAAATATAATAAATGCTTTATTGGCTTTATAAAATGATAAATATTTTAAAAAATAAAAATAATCACCTTAAGAGATAGATAAAAAAAGTAATGGAGAAAGTAAATTATTAGTAAATATAATTTTAAGTATTTAATTATATTATTATACAAATCTTATGTGCCAACAGATAATGGGAATAAGGGTATTTATAAAAGAAAATTTAAAACTCTAAATTTTATATCTTGATTTTCTTAATTATAAATCATTCATTCGATTATTAAATTATTATTTATTATCTTTTCGATATTATACAAAACTTATCGATGACCTAACAAGGTTACCATTTTCCAGAACAGATCCAAAAAGTGGGTCTCCTAATATGGATTTGCTATCTTAACGTTAAGACAAGTTTTGTGCAGAGTTGTCAAATCACATACATCAAATATAAATTTATGTCAATGTCCAAATAATGAGTCAATATTTCTTTTGCACTTCACCTTCGATGACGATGAGCTTATGTAATCAAAGAGGGGAAAAAAAAAAAAAATGCAATGAAGACTAAATTTTATGTTACGCATATTGCAACTTCAGAATAACAAAAATATTGTCCTAAATCTTTACAAGTTCTATTTTAATTCCCTTTCCTTCATAAATTTTAGCGGGATAGGATTGTCGACAAAAATTATAGCCTAAATTTCTTAATTATATCAATCATTAAAATTTTAAAATATTAATTTTATAACGAGCTTAAAAGAATTTTTGTATTTTATATTTCTTTTCGAGCTACAAAGTAATTGCAGAAGTTGAAAGTATTAGGGAAAACTACTTTCCTTCTTAAATTTTAGTGGGATAGAATTGTTGAGAAGAGTTAAATCCTAAATCTCTAGACCATATCAATCATTGAAATGTTGAACTATTAATTTAGTTAYGAGTTTAAAAGAATTTTTATATTTTATATTTCTTTTTGAGCTCCAAARTTATTGCAGAGGTTGAAAGTATTAAGGCAATATATTACTCAACCAAAGRRAGTTTAAGCTACTGTTGAGTGTAATTCACCTATGATGAAACAGGTTTAGTAYATGAACTTTTGCCACTTTCCACTCAGCATCTAATATCCTAAATCTGCCCTTTGCCCTTTTTTGGGYTGAAAAGGTAGCAGAACAGAAAATTTGCAACTTTACTTGAATCTTCAAAAGGCTTAGATCAAAATATGGATTCTTAATATTCTATTACACTTTTTACTATATAATTTTTGATATACCGATCAAAACGTATATATATTTAACTTCTAAGATAAAAGAAAAAAGGTGTAAGAGTTAAATACATATATTCATATACTCTTATTGGTGTAACAGAGAATGAATTAGAAGAACTCTATTGCAACTGGTTAGTCTTGGACATAAAATGTAAAAACATATAAGGTACAACAGGTTAGGTTTATTCCTAAGCATCAAGCCTACGTAACGTATTACATCATACAAACATTGGTTGTTCTTTTTAGGAAGCTCATGCTGATGAAGTATGCACTGTGTCGCGGTGATGGTATAGGAGACATAAGGAAATAATCCTATGGGGAGCACATATTGATGTATATGTATTCTGAGGTTTGCCATTTTTGTATATGTAGGTCCCCAAACCCTAAAGAGGACTTGCGCAACAGTTGTCTTGATTATGATCACTTTTTGATGTACATGTAGGCCACCAAACCCTAAAGAAGACAAGTAAGATCCTCTCTAGAATACCCATTATTTCAAAAAACTTGACCCTCTAAAAGTCCTGCAATATATGCATCATCAGATCGTGTTTTCACCTACTCTATCCCCACTAGCCTGAATTTTCTTTGCTTGTCTTGCTTGTCGTTATTTTCTTGTCTTTATGAGGCAGAGGTTGAATTAATGAGCTTATGTTGTCCATAGGACTTGAACGGAAGCCTAAATCCATTGAGGACATCTCCTTCATTAAGACTTCAGAGCCCTTATTCAGTTCCTTCCATGAACACCACTTGATAATAGCATTCAAACACAACTCTCCTTTGTTGATCTGCTTTTTGATAGATAATGCTTAAAAATCTCGGATGATATGTAGGGAAAGTTATACATTCTAAAAACATTAGTTCCTTTGATTCATGACTCCTACCAAGATTGAGTCAATTATCGAAATTTTCTGTTTCCCAATATGTCTAAACTTCAGGTAGTTATTCAAGTAGGTAGACATACGAAGGCAAACATGATCCAGAGAAGGAATAAGTACTGGAAACCAGGAGAAATTTGGTAAAAAGAAAAAAACGGAAAGGAGATTAATAATGGCTAACCTTGATTACATACTACACATCGCAAGTAAACTCTGAATCTGCAATTCTGCATGCATCTGCAGGAGGGAGAAGCATGGAATTATCACAGAAAGGGAGATATTGACGCGGCTCAATCAAAATCACATGGTTAAGAGTATCAYCTAACCATGCCGTAAGATTGAGTCGCATCAATACCTCTAACCAATCACCCATTCTTCATCTTCTTCTCTTCCTGCTGCAACAAAATTTCCCTGTTAAAACCCATATTTATCTATACACAGAGAGAGAGAGAGAGAGAGTTTGATGAGTATGGTATATACCATATCTTTTGTGGATAAGTGAGCTCCATGTATCTGGAATAAGGTATAGATTCTGTCAGCCAACCACGAGGTAAAACGCAGAAGAGAAAACAAAAAAATAAACTCTTCCGCTTCATGAATGGCAGAGTGTGTTCCAGAAGAAGGAAACTCTTTTCAGAATGGAATGACTGAATCTGCTTAATCGGGAGAACCCATATATTCATAAAAGAAATGGATATGTATGATAAACTGGATTCGGTTTACATGTAGAAAATGCAGGGAAACGAATTACAGGATATTGATTAATCTAAGACCTAATTTGGACGGCACAGCGGTCCCCAGAGAGCATCAACCAGTGGTTTTATACCCTCGAGGAAGAGTCAGATATGGTTCTCCTTCCGCTTGCATGAGTCAACATATAAAAATGGCGCAATAGGTGTTGTGTAGGGGTGTTCATGGTGCGAATTGGTGTCGTTTTGTACCTTTTTCAAATCAAATAAAATTAACAATTTTAATTTAAAAATTTTGAAATTAATTCAAACTATTCAAAATCTTAAAGCATTATGCTTGGTTTGCATTGATTTGGTACGATTAGTGTGTTATATAATATAGTAAGACGTAAGAAGTAATATTTGAAACTAGATAATCGTGAGTTTTGCAGTTTTCTTCTCTCGTAATGACACTTACAATGATTAGGCGCAATGTTTAGAAATACATAACCAAATGAAAAATAAAATTAGTATATATTTCTGTAAATTAGAGCCATGAAAGGTTGATAAGCCAAACTTGAAAGGGACGAAGGAAAATCAGGACAAAGGAGGTTGGAAACTGAATAAAAGATAAAAATAATTTTAGAATTATTTTTAAGCATATGAGTTCTGGAAGTTAATTATTTTAAATGAGTTCTTTACTATATACATATAATATAATATAAATAATTAAATATAATAGTAATATTTGTGATTTAATTTGGCGCGATTTTAAGATTTTTTACAACTGCACTAAATATGCAGTTTCGGTCCAGCCCAAACAAAACCAAACCAATTCAAAATAAAAAAGCAAAATTGATTTGGTTCGGTTTGAATTGATTCGATTGTACGATTTAAATTTTTCGAAAACACCCCTAATTGTTGTGTTTAGTCATTTTGAGACATTTTTCTGATTGGGAGAGGCAGGAAGTTTATTGGTGAACATGATTGATGGTGGAGTGGCTCAAAGAGGGAGATCAAAACACAAGTTTCTTCCCCAAGAAATGCACTAACCGAAGACGAAGGAATACGAGAAAAAAGATTTAGATGAGCTCAGGGCAATGGGTGAATGATGCTTCGATCATTGGAATAGCAGGGGACCATTTTCAAGGCCTTTTCACAAGCTATAGGAATGATCATCACAAGAACCTCTTGGAGAGCATCTTTTCCAGCGTAGACTAGATCTTCGAACAAAAAGTCATCTTTGTCGAGCATTTACACCTAAGGAGTTTTGTCCGAGCACTTTTCCAGWTGGCTCCATCAAAATCCCTGGATCCAGATGGTCTCCAAATGTGGCATATTTCTGGAGAAAAGGTTACAAATATGGCCCTCGATTTTTCGAATTCTAGGCTGATATTACTCCCTTAAATTCTACTTACATTGTTCTCACCCCTAARGTTAAATCACTGAAACTTATATGTAAGTTTTGCCCTATCAATTTATGCAATGTAACTTACGAATTTGTATTCAAAGTAATCACAAATAGTTTTGAAACTAGAGATGGAGTAGATTATAGATGAAGCACACAGTGCTCCCCAAAAAGGAAGGAAAATTGTCGACAATACTATGACGACGTTTGAAGTTTTCCACAGTTTGTAGGCAAAGCACCCAAACATGGAGCCCTAGATGGCAATGAATTTAGATATGAGCAAGGTGTTTGATCGCGTGGAGTGGGTCTACTTAGAATTAGTCATGCTCACGAATACTTTGATTTTATATCTAGAATATATGTTGTTTTAATAGTTTGATCAATAGAATTCTAGATGTAATTGTAGTTTATTGAGTAAATACTTCATTATGTATCATTTTGATTTTGTAGGAAAGTATTTGTAAAGAATAGAGGTGAAAACAGAAACAAACTCTACAAAACCTACATAAATGGATGAAGGATGGAAAGAACTTTGAAATGGACTTGGTTTAACCCAATTCAAACGTCATTTGGGTCGCGAATCGTTAAAATCGGTGTTSGTATATCAAACCTGTTAAGGTTGATTACCACTRGTGAGTTATTTTATAATCACGATTGGATATAAGTAAATCAAAGCAAAATATTTTGAAGTAAATGCCTACATTCATGGGACCTCGTCCAGATGTCAAAAACAATTTCACTAAATCAATGAATTCAAGGGACTTATACATCAATCATTCAACAATCTAAAGCCTTTTTCATAATAGAAAACTTTCCTTATGTTGAATCTTGTAGCCATTGATAGATTCTTCGAATTGTCTGTTGACATGGAAGATTGAACAATGTCTTATTATTGTTGCTGAAAATTCTTTTAGCAAACTTCCTAAATCTTCTTAAGATAGGAAGAAACTCTCGATAGTAGGTTGAATCAACAGAAGGAATAAATTCCAACATAAAGACATTTAATAAATATTTTTCAACGTGTACTCATGAACAAATACTAATTATCTCAACCTAACTTGTCATAAATATTATTCTCTGTATTTGTTGATCAATCTAGACTAATAAGTCTACTTATGTAATCGATCTTGCAAGCAATAAGATAAGAGATAACTCTACAATCAAATCTTTAAAGATTTAGAAAATCTTTATCTAAAAAGATAATTAAGATAATTCATCTATAATATAATCGTAAGTATTGATAATCAACAATCAATAATCAAATACTTTAAAATCGTGATGTTTGATGATAATGTATGAATTAATTCATGATTCAAATATTCATATGATAATAAAAAATTTTGTACTTACAAAACCGATGCYGATTAAAGAGAAACAAAATCCTTCTTCTTCTTCTTTGATAATTGAGTTGCATGTTGTTGAGATAGATCTAAAATTATCTCGAAACTATGACCGTGTCCTTTGAATTTTATTTTCATTGGAGAGCCTACCTCACTTTAGCTTTTTTTTAATTAATATTACAAAATATTATTTACAAAAGTTGTGAAAAATAAAGAAATTTTACATTCTTAGGTTATTGTTTGTTCATCTCTTTGTCTATTATGTTGCCTTTATTAATAAGTTTTTAAATTTATAGTTTCAATGTCATCCTTTGTTATTGCACTTTGAAGTTTGTCTTGATAAAAATTAGAGTAATTAGTTGGTGCAAAAAATGGGGAAAAAAATGCAATTTTCTCAAATTTGCACCAAAATGCACATTGTTAGGTTTGAGTTTATACCATATTTTTGCCCTTACTTTTGTCGACTTTTTGTTAAATTATATGTGTTTAACCTTGTATTACACTAAATCTGGTTTGAAATGGTTAATGGCAGGGCTATTATCTTAAAAATAAGAATAGGGGCAAAAATTGCAAAAAGAAAGCTAAAATTGGTCATACAATGAAATCGAAGATGACTGGGTTCAAAACATGATTTTTAAAAGTTGAAAAAGCTGGAAATTGACAAAGTAGGGAAAACACTGGATTTCAAATAGGCGCCAGTTTGGAGATGAATTGAAGGAGCAAACAATCTAGTAGTAAATTGGTAACAATTTAGCTAAAAATTAGGTGATGGTTTGACCTCAATTACATAACGTACAAAGCGAAAAATGGATCGGGTTTTCCCTTAATTGAAGAATCCGACGTTGTTTTTTTTTTTTCCAGCTAAAATCATACACTGATTTTCTTAGAAATCAAGGCCTATTTTGTTATTTTCAGAGGATTTTCTTGTTTAACTATAAAAGACCATGTTTCAGCACCAAGACTAAGATTTATACATTTTTTTTACATTCCTTTTACAAAGTTTCTTAGAATTTAGAGAGCCTTTTAGTGTTTTTATTGTAATACATTAGGACTTTCTCCTCGGAGCTTAAGGAATTGAGTATACCATCAATAATTGGAAGAAATTTGTTCATCAAAATGGATTTTCCTTTCCTATTCCTAATTGTATTCTATTTATTATTATTTCAAGGATAATGTCCATGAATGCTTTAGGCTAATTTATGAATGTTGGTTAGGTTTGTGAATATTGATTCTTCACAATGAATTGAGTTAATTATTTGCCCTTTGTTACCTATTGATTCCCGACACTTGCACTTGTTACTTGTTGTTTTGACATCGTTCATGCATTTTTAGACTAGCTATCTATAAATTGATCCTTTAATTGATTGTAAAGAATCGAGAGGTGAAATGATTGATTGGAAATTAAGAAAACAACAACCTATAGTACTAAATCAACTAGTAATAGAATCGGTTTCCGTTAATAGGTTTCTAAAAATATATAATTGTGGTTAGAGAAATTAGGAAATTTCATAAAATAAATTTATGCAATCTTAGTTAAGCTAATTCACATAGAAATATGTGTTAGTTAACTAAGTTTGGGGGGTTTATACCAAGAGATTAGGTAAAAATTACTTTAGGGAATTCTACCGCTAAGAAGGCGATAAATTCTGGGAATCATAGTAATAAAGGTAGGAACAATTTGATTAATTACTAGGATGATTAGATCAATACCTTAACCAACATCATTTTCATCTTAATCATTTCTTTGGATTAATCAATTCTTAAGCTTTTAACARCAGTTTCAACATTTTTTTTCTTGTTTATTAGTCTTAATAATCAATTCTTATAATAGTAAATTTTTATTAGGGACAGTTAGTGATTTTGATACTCGATTAAAGTCTCTGTGGAAGCATTAGTTTCACTAAACTATATATCTCTGGACACTAGTACACCTACTAGGAGATTGCGCATGGCACCCGCATTGACAAAAAGAATTAGGTTTGACCTTTTTGTTTCATTGACAAAAATAATGGGACAATGATAAAGGCGTTGAAAAAGTTTGATCAAATCCACAACCCCAAAAGGAAATAGTGCGGTCATTTCTTAAAGCGTTTGAAAAGTTGAATGAATTGTCATGGGAAGGATRTAGGATCTCAGACATACAAAAGAAACAAATAATTACATTATAAGCATGATATTAAGTTATCTACAATGTAGGTTTGGAATTACCTAGTATGCAAGGTGAGGATTTGCAACAAATTCCTTCAACTCGAGTGGAGGCGGGTTGATTGGAAACCAACCCCAGAATACTTCTATTGGTTGTTTTCGACAGTTGCAATTTGGACAGACCATGGCTCCTTTAATTATGAACTTTGGTCTAAATCAAGCTGCAATAAATAAATAAATAAATAAGATATAAAAGATTGTATGAGAAATTATGTAGGATATATATATATCGTTCCCAGTAGCACCATTTAAATCTCTGGACAAAAATTGAATTAGATAGAAGATAATTTTGAATTTCCATGAAAAAATACATATATATATTTTTAAATATGTACATGACTTCTAGGCATGCGATTTGAAGTTCTTCATTTTATGCTGCCTTTACTGCCATTCTTCATTTATTTATAAGTTTCTTATTTAGAATTTTGATATTATAGTTTTGCAGTACTCACCCTTTCACTGGTTTTGTTTCTTCTATATTTCTTTTTTAGTTATTTTCCAATCAGTTTATTCAATTGATCATTCGTTGATAATGGGTTTATTTCTTCTAATATCTCATTCTAGTTTTTCTACTTTCTTTTTGTATTCAAGGTGCAATGGTAGTGAAATGTGCTCATCCTATGAAGAGATGTCCATGCATGAGGTTGATAGAAGAAAATTATTATTTTGCACAAGCTTTGCATCAGCTGTGTCATGTTTTATTATTTTATAATAATTAAAATTCAATATTAGCATACATCATTACATATTTATGTTAAAATAAGTCTGTGCAAAAAAAAAAAAATTGCGTAGAAAATTTATAGCACCAAATTTACTCATATTCTTGGGTGATAAATAAGAACAATTTCAGTTTCTTACTTTGAGTTGAATTAGAATTCCCAATTTAACTCCAAAGCTTCTTAATCCCTATCTTCTAGAATATTAATGTTTCACTAAATCACTCTCAAAAGATATTTGCATATGTAAGTTTCCATATAAATATTAACGTTTTAGACACCTATTTTAGTTGTGTAAACAATGAAACTATGAAACAAGGACAYACTATATTGTTCTTACAACCTTTTATCTCTTCATCATGGACAAATCTAAACAAACACATTGTTTATAAAAAGTCATTACGTAAAACCAACAAGAAAACCCTAACACAAATTTTTCTTATATATTGTCACATGTATATAGAGCGGATCATACAATTGGAACTCTAACATCCTTAAGAATCTAATATGCTAGGGGCATTTTGCAAATCTAAAAGTAAATAACATATATATATTGTGAACAAAACTGGCTACGGTCGCAAGATTGTGATGATGTCCAAAAATTTGATAAAGCCAACATGTAGTTGAAACACAATGCATAAAGGTTCAGAATTAAACGCATATAAATAGTTGCCTCTAATATTTAACATAAATAGGCAATGGATACCATATATTAAGGTAATTTAATATGGTTACTTAGATAAGGAAATAAAACATTATACCAACAAAAAGAAAAAATAGTACTAATTGAACTTTTTCTAAGGGAAACAAGTCAGGACACTTACTTGTGTTATCGATGATGGACATGAAATCTCTGTGCCTCTTGGTTTATACAAACTAATAAGACCTAGAGAGAGAAGATCGATCTCTCCAAAATTTTTATCTCCTCCTGTGAATCACTTGCAAAACTTGAGAGAGAGAAGATAAATGATATGTAAGAATATAGTAAGAGAGAAGGGTAGGGAAGAAGAACAATGTCTGAGAATAACTTCAGACTGGCTAGGATGATGCTAACAAAGACTGCMACGTTGTGATTTTATCCATGTGTTGGATTCCCAAGATGCTTATGTAGATGGAAAAACATGGACAATTAATACAAAAGCGGGTTGGCCAAGTTGAGATCAGATTATTCTTTTTGTTTCATTTTGTTCATAGTCTGAATATKTCTCTAGTTTTGAGGTTAAGTTTGGCAAAGATTATATTTAAATGATAGAACGTATGACCTGAAATTTTGCTTGTGATTCTGATTCTACGAGAAACCATTTTGGATGATGAATATAAAAGAAACGTTAGAAGCTTGTGAGAGAAAGAAGAACGATGTAAATACATGGTTCAAAGCAGTGAAATTTTGGCATGCACTCTCCAAGAAGTATAAGAAGGAATGCAGTCTATTCAAGGAAGATATATTGTTTTTTGTTTTACAGCAAAGGGAAACCATATAAAGCGAACAATTAATTAGATTTTTTTTCTTGAATTTGAGAGCTAACTTTGATAATATCAAATATGTATTGTTTGACATTGTGGATTAAATATTTTGATATATATAATGAAAGTTATGTATTTTTGGAATTCGTGGTTTAAATATTTTTAATAGACCATTACATTTCTTGTAATTATCATAGGTAAACTATTGTAAAATAATTATGTAACTTATAAGTTTTTTAAAATAAAATAAGTGATGAATTATTTCAATTTGAAATATATATTTTTTTAATCTTAACTCAATTTTTTTTCAAATTATGAATTAAATTCGCAAATTTGAATTTTATTTTTTAAATTGTATTACATTTCTGTCACAAATTCATTGCAAAGATTTGCAACAGAATTTGCTATTTTTAGTTTTCATTTTTGTAAAATTTAATTATTTTTTCGGTTACAAATCCGTCACAAATTTGYGACRAATTTTCCATAAATTCCTTTTTTTTATTGTTTAAATTGTAAATAATCCTTTGGAAAATCATCCCAAGTTTGGGACAAATTTATCGGAATATTCGAGATGGGTATTTTGCAAAAACCCATTTTTCTTGTAGTGATGTAGACCCAAACATTAAGTCATTTACATAGATTTATGCAACCATAATATCTGTATGCAAACGTTTGATGAACAAGGTTTTATCTAAATTACCTCTTTTGTAGTCATTAGTCAAAAGGAAACAAATAAGAAGCATCTACCATGCCTATGGGACTGGCTTTCGCTGATATAATGCTTTATAAAATTTGAAAATATAATCTGAATGATATGGATCTTCAAAGCCGGCTGGTTGTTCTACATAAGCTTCCTTAGTTAGAAAACCATTGAGAAAGGCACTCTTAACGTCCATTCAATAAAGCTTGAACTTCAAGTAACATGCTAAGAARACGAATAGATTCTCAATGGGCAACTATTATAAATGTCTTCTCAAAATCAACTCCTGCAACTTGTATATAGCCTTGAGCAACAAGGCACGCTTTGTTACACGTGGTACCTATGACATTAGCTTGTGAAAATCCAACCTTTTCTCATCAGTTTTRTTTCTGAAGATCCACTTGGTACTATGACATTCGCTTGTGATGTCTTAGTACAAAACTCCACACTTTGTGATGTGTGAATTGCTCAACTCCTCTTGCATAGCTGCAATCTAGAACTCATCGCTGAGAGCTTTTTTGCTGTCTTTGGCCGAACAGAATAAATGTAACAAGTATGCTCAATTTCATTTAGATTAGCTTTTCTCCTTGTTACTATTGTTTCGTGCGGACCACCAATGACTTTCGAGAGAGGATGAGCAATTCAGACAGACCATGGCTTCTTTGATGTTGAACTCTAGTCTAATGTTAGCTGCAATAAATAAATTAATAAATAAGATTTAAAAAACTATTTTGAAATTAAATAGAGTGTTCAAGAAAACCCTAGTACGAGAGCTCTTTTATCTCATTCAAGCACATAAGTAACTCTAAACATCTAAAAGAAGCCATACCAACAGATACCCATTTCACCACGAGTCATGTGGTGYAGTCCTTATCGRCCTTGCAATAAYGAAATATTTGACATTGTGCAGTCATCGCAAGATGTAACTAATCATAGACGATATTTTAAACTCTAGAAATTAATCCATCAATTAAAATGTAGTGGCTGATGTTGAGTCCTTGAGGATCTTTCAGACCCTCTAATGTCAACACCAATGTTGTCCTTCTAATGATTGATGACTTGATGCTTTCAATCATGGAAGGTAGTAGGACAAGGAGAGAGGAAAGACTCCGGTGACAAAACTAATTGTCTTTAGACTTGTTAGCTTCTTGCAATGATATCCCAAAAGCCTAATAATAATGTATACGTGAAACTGAAACCTATMAGGAGMACTACTACCAAACCTTTCCATGTCCAAAACGCCCTAATGTATCCTTGTGGTGTAATCCTGATCTGTGCTGGCAGAACGAGAAGTTTACACCTATAATAGAAAATGCATATTTACATAATATATTTAGACTAGAACGAAAGCATTTTAGATTTGATCTTCACTATGACGAATTTTCAAAAGATCGGAATGGAAAGGATCAAGCCATCTAAAGTTGTTAACCTTTGAAAACTATTTACCCAGACAAAGACAATCATGGCCCCTCAAACCTTGATCACTAGCAAGTTTCTAGAGATGGTGCATGTATCCGTAAGTGGTTTCATCATTAAGAGGCTTCAAAAGTCTAATGAGATGGTCATTTCTATCAAAATAAAGGATTTTAATACATTACAAAAAAAATGAATTATTAAAATTTTAACAAGTGTACTGCATGCATGTCCTTGTGAGCATAAATATTTATAAGCTAATTAACGCTATTGTTTGATCGCAGTTGCTACAAAAATGTGCTATAAGTCTTCTTTTGCCCATCGACCTAATGAATATACATTGCAGCAATAAAATGGGGAATGACAACTAATAATGGAAAAAGCCAAAACATAACAGAAAGCAGGTAAATAGAAAACCCTAGAAATCTATTGGGAATTGAAACGAAACAAAAATGAAAGGGAAGAAAGAAACAACTTTAAGTACCTGGATTAAGAAACTGGGCACGGTTAAGAATCCTTGTCTCTCTAGAAGGCATCATACTGTTAAAATTTAAAAAGAAAATAAATATCTGCATCAACTTAGACCTTGTGCTTTATAATATTCAAATTGACTATCATCTGAACCATCCTGCTAAGAAAGGGTGAAAATCCATAAAATCCACTCTACCTTTTCTTATCTGAAATTTCTTAAGCAACAATCATATATTATTTTCTTTTAAAGCTAAAAAAGGGAAGGAAAAAATACAAGATAAAAACATTTTCTAATGAATAATTGTGAACCTTTGCACACTGAACGGCATGCAATTTTAATTGCCTAACATTGATTATTGGAATGAATTTTCGACTTTATGTGATGTAACTATGCCAATTGAATAACCTTTTCCACAAATGACACATAAATCTTGATTATTGCGTTTGGACTCATTATTCAATGATTGCCCTTTCTGTTTTCTTCTCTCCCACCGSAKCCTATGAAGATAAATCATTCAACATGATCCTCGTCATCAACCAAACCTCCCGACCACAAATGCGAGTCTCAAAACCCTTCTTGTTCTTCAATAATTGAATTGCATTTTTTTGAGATATAACTAGAATTATCTAGAAACTATGATTGTACACTTTGAATCTTTTTTAATTGGCGTGCCCACCTCATTTCAGCTCTCTTGATTAATATTATGAAACATTATTTAATATAAAGAAATCTCCCATTCTTAGGTTATTGTTTTTCATCCCTATGTCTATTATTCTTCATTTATTATTATTTTTTAGTTAATAATTTTAATATCATACTTCTTCATTACATTTAAAGTTCATAATAAAAAATTTAAAAAAATTAGTTGGTGCAACGCATGAGAAAAAGTGCTATTTCTTAATTTGCAACCCAAATGCACCTGCATTGACAAAATGAATTAGGTTTGACCTTTTCTTTTCATCTACAAAAGTAATGGAAAAAATGATAAAATAGTTAACAAGGTTTGATCAAATCCTCACGTGTGGTAGAGAAATAATATAGTCTTTCCTTACAGCATCTGAAACGTCAAGTGAGTTGCCATGGGAAGGATATAAGTTCTAACACATAAAGGGAAAAAAAAAAAATAATCACATCATTAGTAAAATTGTTAAGTTATTAAAATGTTTGTGTGGCATTACTTAGGATGCAAGATGAAGACTAATAACAATTTTTTCCTTCTTCTCGAGTGGCGGTATGGTTTGCTTGGAAACCAATCCCGAATACKTCCATTAGCTGCTTTCAACCCCTAGCAATTTGGACACACCATTGCTCTTTTGATGTTGAACTATGGACTAACGCAAGCTGCAATAAATAAATAAATAAATAAGATTTAAAATTTGTGTGAGAAATTAAGTAGAGTATTGWTTGTGTTATTATTGGGTTTCAAATGGTGCTACTAGGAAGGATAAATAGTATTCCATATATTTCTAGATGTCATGTCCAAACTTCCAAAGAGCATCTATACATGCTCTTAGCATAAATAGTTTTGAATTTCATACATCTATTGCTCAAGAAAGCCCAAGCACTAGAGCTCTTTCACCTCATTGGAGCACATAGTAACTCTCAACTACTCAACGAAGCAACACAAACAGATACCTGTTTCATCACGAGTCATGTCTTCCAGTCCTTATCGACCTTGCAATAACGAAATATTTGAAGAAGAGTAGTTGTCCAAAGATTTGACTGATACATAGATTATATTTTAAGTCAAGTAATTAATCCATCAAATAGAATGCATTGGCTGATGTTGAATTGTTGAAGTTTGTTCAAGCCCTCTAATGTCAACACGTGTTTTCTTCTTAACATTGATGATTTGATGCTCAGAGCTTGGAATCATGGAAGGCTGCAGGACAAGGGGAGAGTGAAGCTTCTGGTGACAAAACCAATTTGTCTTTAGGCTTGTTAGCTTCATGCGATGCTCTACCAAAAGCTTAATAATGTATATGGAGAAAATAGAACCTAGAAGGACCACCATCTCCAACCCTTTCCATGTCCCAAAAGCCCTTATGTATACTTGTAGTGTAATCTTGGTCCGTGCCAATAGAATGAGAAGTTTCACATTCAGACACCWGTAACAGAAAATGCGAATTTACTGTAGAAATGAAACATTGGAACTTGATCTTCACTCTAAGGATTTTTCAAAAGATTGGAATGGAAAGGATCGAGTCATCTAAAGTTGTTTGCCTTTGAAAACTATTTACCCAGACCAAGACAATCCTGGCCCTGGAAACCTTGATCACTCGCAAGTTTCTAGAGATGGCGCATGTATTCTTAAGGGATTACATCATTAAGAGGCTTCAAAAGTCTAATGAGATGATCATCATGGGATAAAAATTATTATATAAAAAAGTAAATTATTAAAATTTTAACATGTGCAATGCACGCACGTACTTATAAGTATAAATATCTATAAGGTAATTGACAGTCTTGTTTGATCCCAATTGCTACAAAAATGTGCTATATGTTTTGAGTGAACTCTTGATAGCTGAATGGCATGCAATTTCAATTGGATAACATTGATCATTGGGATGAATTTTTAACTTTATGCGATCTAACTATACCAATTTGATAACTTTTCTCACGAATGCATGTAAACCATGATTATTATATTTGAACTTTTGATCAAACGCTTGCCCTTTATGTTTTCTTCTTTACCACGTAGATCTCTCCCAACACATCCAATGTAGATAAGCATTCTTCAATGTCCTCATCATCGACCTAACCTCCCAACCACAACATAGGATCTCAAAACCTTTCATCTTCTTTGATAATTGAATTGGACTTTGTTGAGATAGATCCAGAATTATCTCGAACTTGTGATCATATACTCTGAGTTTTTTTTTTTTTTTTTTCCAATGGTGAGCCCACCTCACTATAGSTTTCTTGCTTAATAATATGAAATATTATTTACAAAATTGAGAAAATATAAAGAAATTTCCCGTTCTTAGGTTATTGTTTTTTATCCCTTTGTCTGTAATTTTTCATTTTCTAATTTATAATTTTAACATCATCCTTAACATTCATAACTAAAAAAAGATTAAAATTATTGGTTGGTGGAAGACATGGGAAAAAAAATACAATTTTCTCTGACAAAAAGAATTAGGTTTGACCTCTTTTCCATTGACAAAAAAGGGGAACTGATAAAATAGTTGACAAAGTTTGATCAATCCTCACAAGAAATCGTTACATAAAACCAGCAAGAAAATCCTAACACAAAAATTTCTTACATAATGTCACTCGATTGGAACTCTAACATCCTTAAGAATCTATTTATGCTAGGCACATTTTGCAAATCTAAAGGTAAAGAGCATGTATATATGTAAACAAAATAGGCCATGGTCGCAAGATTGTGTTAATGTCCAAAAGTTTAAAAAAGCCAACAAGTAGTTGAATCACAACACATAAAGGTTTACAAGATAACTTTACAATTAAATGCATATAAGTAGTAGCTTCTGATATTCAACATAGATAGGCAATGGATACCATATATTAAGGTAATTTAATATGGTCCCTTAGATAAGGAAATAAAACATTATACCAACAAAAAAAATAGTACTAGTTRAACTTTTTGTAAGGAGAAAAATCATGACACTTGTGTTATTGATCATGGACTTGAAATCTCTATTCCTCATGGTGTATACAAACAAATAAGACCGAGAGAGCGATGATCGATCTCTCTATATTTTTTATCTCCTACGAATCACTTGTAAAACTTGAGAGAGAGAAGAGAAATGATGTGTAAGAATATAGTAGAAGAGAGGGTAGAGAGAGAAGGGTAGGGGAGAAGAATGATGTCTAACAAAGATTGCCACATTGTAGTTTTATCCTCGTGTTGGATTCTCAAGATGCTTTTGTAGATGGAAAAACATGAGAAACTAATATAAAAGCTGCTTGGGCAAGTCATATTATTCTTTTGTTTTCATTTTGTTCATTATCTGAATATTTCACTAGTTTTGAGGTTAAGTTTGGCATGATTATAATTAAATTATATAACGTATGACGTGAAATTTTACTTGGGATTCTAAATGTAGGAGAAATCATTTTGGAAGGTGAATCTAAAAGAAAAGTTAGAAGCTTGTGAAAGAAAGAAGAACGATGTAAATATTCAAAAAAGTGAAATCTTAGCATGCCTCTCCAAGAAGTATAAGAAGGAATGCGGTTTCTTCAAGGAAGATAAGTTGTTTTTATTTTATAGCAAAGGCAAACCGTATATAGGAAACAATTATTTAGATTTTTCTTGAATTTGAGATATCTTTTTATTATATCAATATGTATTCCTTGATATTGTGGAGTAAATATTATTGAATTTATATATATAGTGAAAGTTATGTATTTTTGAAATTTGTGGTTTGAATGTTTTTATTAAACAGTTACATTTCTCATAATTATTGTAACTCCGTAGTTCATAGTAGGTAAATTGTTTGTAAATAATTATGTAATTTATAAATTTTAAAAACAAAATTAGAGATGAATTAATTCAATTAAAATATATCTTTTTTAATTTTAATCCAAAATTCCATCGCAAATTTGCAACGAATTCGCAACGAAATTCGTTAATTTGAATTTTATTATTTTTAATCTTATTTCATTTTCATCGCAAATCCGTTGCAAAGTTGCGACGGATTTGCAATGAAATTTGCTTTTTTTAATGTTTAATTTTTAAAAATTTTATTAACTTTTGGTTGCAAATCGATCACAAATTTGTAACAAATCTGTGAGGGATTCTTTTTTTTTTTTCATTTTTTTGTTTAAAATGTAAATAATCCATTTAAAATATGTCATAAATTTATGTCGAATTTGCAATGGAAAGTTAGAGACGGGTACTTTGGCAAGGGATTTTAATCCATTGCTAATCATGTTTTTGGGATGGATTTGCAACGGATTTGTCCATCGCAAAAACCCATTTTTCTTGTAGTGATGTAGACCAAACACTATGTAATCTATATAGATTTGTGCATCCATGATATCCTTATGCAAATGTCTGATGAACAAGTTTTTATCTAAGTTAACTCTTTAATAGCCATTAGTCAAAGGTAAGGAGCTTATACCATGCCTATAGGGCTTCTTTTAGTCCATTCAACAATTTATGAAGTTTTTAAACATAATTTAGATGATATGTATATTCAAAACCTGCTGGTTGTTCTACATAAGCTTCGTCAGTTAGAATGCTATTGAGAAAGGCACTCTTAACGTCCATTTGATAAAGCTTGAACTTCAAATGACATGCCACTGATGAATGGATTCTAAACGGGCAATTGTTGCAAATGTCTCCTCAAAATCGACTCCTTCAACTTGTATATAGCGTTGTGAAACAAGACGTGCTTTGTTCCTCACAATATGGCCTTTCTCATCAATTTTGTTTCTTAAAATACACTTGGAAATTATCAGAGTTGCATGTCATAGTCTAGGTACAAGACTCAATATTTTGTGATGTGTGAACTGCCCTAAATCCTCTTGCATAGCTACACGTCAAAACTCATCATGAAGAGCTTCTTTTGCTATTTTTGGCTATAAAAAAAAAAAAGAAATATAAGAAGTACGCACAATTTCATTTAGATTAACGTTTCTCCTTGTTACCATTGTTTCTTGTGGATCACCAATTACCTTCGAGAGACGATGAGCTTTTTATATCCATGATGGAGGAACTTGCCTTGCATTTTTAGATAATATTCTAGCACTGTCAGATTCGCCAACATTCAGTGTCTCATCATCTCTACCATTTTCTGAGGTAATTTCACATGCTTATTCTAATTTGGTGATCGTTGTGGGAACATCCGTACTGGTTATTGCGACACTAGGAAAAACTTCTTCCTCCTATGACCTAGAACCTATAAAGCTATCAACTTCACAAAGAAAAATATTAGTAGATTAAAGAATCTACCCATTTTGAGGTAAATACACCCTGAGTGCTCTACTATTCGTAAAGTATCGTACAAAAATAACTTAATCACTCTTAGTATCGAGCTTTTCGAGGTGCTCATGATGTTTCAGAATTTAGCACTACATACAAAAACATGAAAGTAGGAGATGTTATGACACATTTCCTTCTATAATTCATGGCAAGTTTGTTTGGTTCCACTATGAAAGTGAACTCAATTTCTAATATAGCAAATAGTGTTTATAGCCTCTGCCCAGTACCACTTTGGCAGCCCCTTGGGTTTTMTCATGATTCTTGCCATATCTTGAAGAGTTTTATTTTCCCTTTCAACCATTTGCTGTGGAGTCTTTAGTATAGAAAATTCACTACTAATTCCTTGCACACGGCAAAAAGRAGATGAGTTTTTAAATTCGTTACCATGATCACTTCTTATCCAAGTAATCCTTGCAATTTTTTGTCGTTTCTTATTTTCGAGTTTGAGACAAAAGGACTTGAATACTTCAAAGGTGTCTGATTTCACTGATGAAGTCCACTCAAGCATACYTAGAAAAATCATCAACACACATGAATACATATCTTTTTCCTCCAATGCTTTCTATTTTCGTTGGTCTCATTAGATCTATATGAAGTAGTTCTAATATATGTGAAGTAGACAAGCATTTACAAGACGATAATGACTCTTAGCATGTTTTCCTAGTCGACATGGTCCACAAATTTTCTGGGTATCCATAAAGACCTTAGGTACTCATCGTATAGGTTCAACTTTAATGAGTTTAGACATATCAAGATAGTTTAAATGTCCCATTTTGTGATGTAAAATCTCAGCTGTCTCAAAAGACAATTTATGATACTCCATCAAACCTCTTAGAAGGTAGTAGTTATCACTTGATCAACATCTAGTCAAGATATTATTCCCTTTCTTGTCAAAAACTTTACATTGTTCTTTGTAAAACTAGACTGTATGATCACCATCACAAATTTGACTGATACTAACGAAGTTTTCCTTCAAACGTTCCACATATAGCACATCTTTTGAGGTTATCAACCCCTACATGGTTAGCACACCATTTCTAAGAATCTTACCTCTGTTTCCAACACCAAAAGTCACCATACCATCAGTAAATTATTTTACATGAGCAAGCAAGTTTTTATTACCAGTCATATGCTTCGAACACCCATTATAAAAATACCATTGATCTATTGCTTACTAAAATGTGTGCAACATAGCACTGTGATACTCTAGGTACCCATTTAGCATTAATAAATCCATTTATTTGAGAAGAAGTATTTGGACATTCATTTATTATTTTGAACACATAGTATTGTAATTTAAAACAATTTGGTCTAATGTGTCCATATTTCCCGCAAAAAAGACAAGTAGGTAAAAACCTTGTTATCTTAGACAACCCTTCTTTTTATGGGATTATTTATGTTGGATTCAAAGTTGTTGCAAATACTTACATCCGTAGCATAATTATTAAGTTATCAAGAATGTTTGTTTGGCATTACTTAGCATGTAAGATAACGACTAATAACAAATTCGTTCTTGCCAAGTGGCGGCGGGTTGCTTGGAAACCAACCCCGAATAGTACCATTTGCTGCTTTCGACCCTGCAATTCGGACAGTCTATTACTCCTTTGGTGTTGAAGTATGGTCAAACTCAACCTGCAATAAATATGTAAATAAGATTTATAACATTGTCTGAGAAATTGAGTTGATGTGGTTGATCGTATGATTATTGGGTTTCAAATAGTGCTATTAGGAAGGATATATAGTATTCCATATATAAGATTAAAAATAGTATTCCATATATATTCAAATGTCATGTCAAAAAGTCAAAAGAGCATCTATACATGCTCTTGCTATAAATAGTTTTCATCTAGTGCTCAAGAAAGCCTAGTAAGAGAGCTTTTTTACCTCATTGGAGCACTTTAGTAACTCTGAACTCCTCAAAAAGGCCACACAAACAAATGCCTGTTCCACCATGAGTCATGTTGTGTAGTACTTTTCGGCCTTACAATAACAAAAATATTTGAAGATGAGCAGCCATCGCAAGATTTGACTGATCGTAGACAATATTTTTAAATAGAGAAATTAATCCATTAATTAAAAATATTGACTGATGTTGAGTTCTTGAAGTTCTTTCAATCTGTCTAATGTCATCACAAGTGTTTTCCCTCTAACAATTGATGACTTGATGATTAAAGCTTTCCAACCATGGAAGGTATCAGGACAAGAAGAGGGCAAAGCCTTTGGTGACAAAACCAATTGTCTTTAGAGTTAAATTCTTCCAATGTTCTCCCAAAAGCTTAATAAACTATATGRAGAAACTGGAACCAAGAAGGACCACTGCCTCCAACCCTTTCCTTGTCACAAAAGCCCTTATGTATCCTTGTGGTGTAATTCCTGATTCGGGCTGGTGGAACTAGAAGTTTCACATTCAGACAACTATTTTAGAAAATGTGCATTTATGTAGTATGTTTAGTGTAGGAGGAAAATATTGCAACTTGATCTTCACTCCAGTAATTTTTCAAAATATTGGAATTGAAAGGATCTGATCATCTAAAGTTGTTGACCTTTGAAAACTATTTGACCAGACCAAGAGAATCCTGGCCCCTCAAACCATCATCAGTCCCATGTTTCTAGAGATGGCGCATGTATTCGCAAGGGATTTCATCATTAAGAGGGTTCAAAGGTCTCATGAGATGATCATTTCTATCGAAATTATCAAAAAATAAATTATTAAAATTTTAACACATGCACGCACACACATGCTCGTAAGTCTAAATATCTATAAGCTAATTAATGCTCTTGTTGATCCCAGTTGCTACAAAAATGTGCTATAAGTCTTCAATCAACTCTTGATCACTGAACGACATGTAAATTCAATTAGATAACAATGTCCATTGGGATGAATTTTCAAATTCATGTGATCTAACTAGACCAATTGGATAACCTTTCCTCATAAATGACACGTAAATCTTGATTATTGTATTTGAACTCATGATGAAATGCTTGCCTTTATGTTTTCTTCTTTACCACTTTGATCTCTCCCACCATATCCTCTCTAGATAAACAATTCTTCATTGTCCTCTTCATCGACTTTACCTCCCGACCACAACTTAGGTTCTCAAAACCCTTCCTCTTCTTTGTTGAGATAGATCCGTGATTATCTCGAAACTACGACCGTATACTTTGAGTCTTTTTTCATTGGCGAGCACTCTTTACTATAGGTTTATTGATTAATATTATGAAATATTATATAAGAAAATTGAGGAAATATAAAGAAATTTCCCTTTCTTAGGTTATTGTTTTTCATCAATTTGTCTATTATTTTTCATTTTTTAATTTATAACTTTAATATGATCCTTTGTTATTACATTTTAAAGTTCATAATTAGAAAAGATTAAGATAAATGGTTCGTGTAAGACACTGGGAAAAACACAATTTTCTCAAATTTGCACCACAAATGTAGCTGCATTGACAATAATAATTAGGTTTGACCTTTTTTTTTCATTGACAAAAATAAAAGGGGGGATGATAAAATAATTGACAAAGTTTGATTAAATCCACACCCACGGTAAGGAAATAAGGAAATAGTATAGTCATTCCCTACACCATCTGAAACGTCGAGTGACTAGCCATGGGAAGGACACAAGTTCTGAAATATACAAAAGAAGCAAATAATTACATCATTAGCATAATTATTAAGTTATCTAAAATGTTGATTTGGTATTAGCTAGTATGCAATATACAGACTAATTAAAAATTCCTTCTAGGCGAGTGGTAGCGGGTTGCTTGGAAACCAACCCCAAATACTTCCATTCGCTATTTTTGACCCCGTGCATTTCGGACAGACCATGGTTCCTTTGATATTGAACTCTATTCCAATATAAGCTCCAGTAAATAAACAAATAAGTAAGATTTAAAAAATTTGTCAGAATTTAAGTAGATATGGCTGATTGTGTGATTATAGGGTTTGGAGAGGTCTACTAGGAAGCACATATAGTATTCCACATATAAGATTAAATATAGTATTCCATATATTGTTAAATGTCATGTCAAAAGTCCAAAGAGCATCTATACATTCTCTTGGCATAAATAATTCTGAATTTCATACATCTAGTGCTCAAGAAAAGCCTAGTACAAGAGTTCTTTTATCTCATGGGAGCATATCTATAAHATTCAACTCCTAAAAAACGCCACACAAACAGATACCCATTTACCCACAAGTCTTGTTGTGCAGTACTTATCAGCCTTGGAATAATGAGAAATTTAAACATATGCAGCCATTGCAAGATTTGACTAATCATAGACAATATTTTTAAGTTGAGGAATTAATCTGTCAATTAAAACGCAAAGACTGATGTTGAGTTCTTAAAGTTCTTTCAAATCGTCCAATGTCAACAAAAGTGTTTTCCTTCTAACGATTGATGACTTGATACTAGAGTTTTCAACTATGGAAGATAGCAGAACAAGGGGAGGCAAAGCCTCTGCCGACAAGAACCAACTGTCTTTAGACTTGTAGGTATTTCGGATGCTCTCCCCAAAGCTTAATAATGTATATGGAGAAATTGGAACCTGGAAGGACGATATCGTCCATCCCTTTCCTTGTCCCAAGAGCCCTTATGTATCCTTGTGGTGGGATACTGGCCCGTGCCGGTAGAACGAGAAGTTTCACATTTAGACACCTATAACAGAAAATGCATATTTACATAGTATTTTTAGTATGGAAAGGAAACTTTGGAACTTGATCTTCACTATAATGTTTTTTCAAAAGATTGGAATGGAAAGGATCGAGTCACCTAAAGTTATTGAACATTGCAAACTATTTCACCAGACCAGGACAATCCTTGCTCCTTAAACCATGGTAACTCGCGTGTTTCTGGAGATGGTGCATGTATTCTTAAGGGGTTTGATCGTTAAGAGGGTCAAAAGTCTAATGAGTTATTAATTTTTATCAAAATACGTGGCAAAAATGTTAAAACAAAAAATAAATTATTAAAATTTTAACAGGTGTACTGCACGCACATGCTTATAAATATAAACATCTGTAAGCTAATTAAAGCACTTGTTCGATCCCTATTGGTAGAAGAATGYGTTAAAGTCTTCACTGAACTCATGRTCATTGAATGACATGCAATTTTAATTGGATAACCATGATCACTGGGTTGAATTGTCGACTTTATGTGATCTAACTCTACATATTCGAAAACCTTTCACAAAAATGACATGTAAATCTTGATTATTSTGTTTRAACTCATGATCAAATGCTTGTCCTTTATGCTTTCTTCTTTCCCACTTAGTCTCTCCCACCACATCCTATGTAGATAAACCATTCTGCATGGTTCTCGTCATCAACCTAACCTCCGGAGGAAAAAAAACTCATCTGTGGACAAAAATTGAATTAGAAGAAATTTCCATGAAAAAATACATATAYTTTTTAAAATATCCACATGACTTCTAGGCATGCGATTTCAATTTCCTCATTTTTCATGCTCCCTTTACTGCCATTCTTCATTTATTTATAAGTTTCTTATTTTAGTATTTCGATATTATCATTTTGCAAAACTCACCCTTTGACTGATTTTGTTTCTTCTATATTTCTTTTTAGTCATTTTCCCATAAGTTTATTCAAAAGATTTTTCTTTGACGAACGGTTTATTTCTTCCAATATCTAATTCTAGTTTGGCTACTTTCTTTTTCTTTTTGTATTCAAGGGGCAATGGTAGTGAAATCTGCTCATCCTATGAAGAGATGTCTATGCATGAGGTTGATAGAAATTGTTATTTTGCACAAGCTTTGCGTAARCTCTATCATGTTTTATTATTTTCTAATATTTAAAATTCAATATTAGCATAAACCATTGCATATTCATGTTAAAATAAGTCCGTAGAAAAACAAACAAATAATAAATTACTTAGAAAAATTGTAGTACCAAATTTACTCATATTCTTGGGTAATAAATAAGAACAATTAGAGTTTCTTACTTTGAATTGAATTAGAATTCCCAATATAACTCCAAAGCTTCATAGTCCCTATCTTATTAGAATATTAAYGTTTCACTAAATCACTCTCAAAAGTTATTTTCATATATAACTTTCCATATAAATATTAACGTTTTAGACACCTATTTTAGATGTATACACAATGAAACAAGAACACACTATATTCATGGGCTATATTGTTCTTACAACCTTTTGTCTCTTTCACCATGGACAAATCTAAACAAACACATTGTTTATAAAAAATTGTTACGTATAACCAGCAAGAAAATCCCAACACAAATATTTCTTATATATTGTCTCATGTATATAAAGCAGATCATTCGATTGGAATTCTAAAATCCTTAAGAATCTAATATGCTAGGCATATTTTGCAAATTTAAAGGTAAAAAGCACATATATATATATGAACAAAATTGGCCATGGTCGCAAGATTGTGATAATGTCCAAAAATTTGATACAGCCARCGAGTAGTTGAAACACAATGCATAAAGGTTCAGAAGATACCTTTAGAATTAAATCATATAAATAGTTGCCTCTAATATTTAACATAAATAGGCAATGGATACCATATATTAAGGTAATTTAATATGGTTACTTAGATAAGGAAATAAAATTATACAAACAAAAAGAAAAAATAGTACTAATTGAACTTTTTCTAAGGGACAAAAATCATGACACTTAGTTGTGTCATCGATCATGGACATGAAATCTCTATAACTCTTGATGTGTACAAACTAATAAGACCTAGAGAGAGAATATCGATCTCTCCAAATTTTTTCTCSTCCTATGAATCACTTGCAAAACTTGAGAGAGAAGCGAAATGATGTGTAAGAATATAGTCAATGGGAAGGGTAGGGAAGAACAACGATGTCTAAGAATAACATCAAACTGGCTAAGATGATGCTAACTAAGATTGTCACGCTGTGGTTTTATCCTTTTGTTGGATTTTCAAAATGCTACGTAGATGGAAAAACATGTACAACTAATACAAAAGCGGATTAGGCAAGTTGAGTGCATATTATTCTTTTTGTTTTATTTCGTTCATAATCTGAATATTTCCCTAGTTTTGAGGTTAAATGATATAACGTATGTCCTGAAATTTTGCTTGTGATTCCGATTCTAGGAGAAACCATTTTGGAAGATGAATGTAAAAGAAAATTTAGAAGCTCGTGAAAGAAATAACAACGATGTAGATACATGGTTCAAACAAATGAAATCTTAGCATGCCTCTCAAAGAAGTTTAAGAAGGAATGTAGTTTCTCCAAGGAAGATAAATTGTTTTTGGTTTATAGCAAAGGGAAACAATAGATAGCAAAAAATTATTGATAATATCAATGTGTATTGTTTGACATTGTGGAGCAAAATATTATTTAATTGATATATATATATATATATAATGAAAGTTATGTATTTTTGGAATTATATATATATATAATGAAAGTTATGTATTTTTGGAATTTGTGCTTTGAATTTTTTTAATAAAAATTACATTTCTTGTAATTATTTTGACTACTTTAGTTCATCGTAGATAAATTATTGTAAAATAATTATGTAATTTATAAATTTCAAAAATAAAATAAGTGATGAATTATTTCAATTTAAAAAATATATATATTTTTAATTTTAATCCAAAATTCCATTGCAAATTTCGACAGATTTGCAACGAAATTTACAAATTTGAATTTATTTTTTAATTTTATTACATTTTCGTCACAAATCCGTTGCGAATTGTGACGGATTAGCAATGGAATTTGATATTTTTAATTTCTTTAAAATTTTTAATTTTTTTGAGTTGCAAATTTGTCGCAAATTTGCAACAAATTTGCGACGGATATCTTTTCTTTATTTTTTGTTTAAATTGTAAATAAATTGTTGAAAATTCATGGCAAATTTGCGATGAATTTATCGGAATGTTAGAGACGGTTACTTTTGCAAGGGATTTGTGACGGATTTGTCTATCACAAAAATCCATTTTCACTATGTCATCTACGTAGATTTGTGGAACCGTAATGTCACTATGAAAATGTTTGATGAATAAAATTTTATCTGAGTTACCTCTTTCGTAGAGTCAAAAGGAAAGAAGTAAGACTCATATACCATGCCTGCAGGCTTGATTTAGTCCATATAACGCTTTATAAAGTTTGTAAATATAATATGAATATATGGATCTTCAAAGCCTGCTTGTTGTTTTACATTTCTCAGTTAGAATACCATCGAGAAAAGCACTCTTAACATCCATTTGATAAAGCTTGAACTTCAAATGACATGCCAAGAAAACGAATGGATTCTAAATGGGCAACTATTGTAAATGTCTCCTAAAAATCAACTCCTTCAACTTKTATATAGCCTTGTGCAACAAGGTGTGCTTTGTTCCTCACAATTCGACCTTCTCTCATCAATTTTATTTCTAAAAATCCACTTGGTACCTATGACATTTGCTTGTGATGTCTTGGTACAAGACTCCATACTTTGTGATGTGTGAAGTGCCCTAACTCCTCTTGCATAGCTACAATCAAGAACTCATCCCGAATAGCTTTTTTGCTAACTTTAACTGAACAAAAGAAATGTAACAAATATTCACAATTTCATTTAGATTAGCTTTTCTCCTTGCTACAATTGTTTCTTGCGGACCGCCAATGACCTTCAAGAGAAGATGAGCAATTCAGACAGGCCATGGCTTCTTTGATGTTGAACTCTGGTCTAATGCTAGCTGCATTTAATAAATGAATAAATAAGATTTAAAAAATTGTAGTTCAAATTAAGTTGAGTGATAGTATGAGAGCTCTTTTATCTCATTTCAAGCACATCAGTAACTCTCAACTTTTAAAAGAAGCCATACCAATAGATACCCGCTTCACCCCGAATCATGTCGTGCAGTCTTTATTGACCTTCCAATAACGAACTATTTGAAGTTGTATAGTCGTTGCAAGATGTAACTGATCATAGATGATATTTCAAGCTCCAGAAATTAGTACGTCAATTAAAATGCAGTGGCTGATATTGGGTACTTGAATATTTTTGAGACCCTCTAATGTCAACACCGGTGTTTTCCTTCTAATGATTCATGACTTGATGCTTTCAACCAGGGAAGGTAGCAAGACAAGGAGAGTCTCCAGTGACAAAACTAATTGTTTTTACACTTGTTAGCATCTTGCGATGTTCTCTCAATAGCTTAATAATGGTAATGTGAAACTGGAATCTATAAGGAGCACTGCTTCCAATCCTTTCCATGTCCCAAAAGCCCTTATGTATCCTTGTGGTGTAATCCTGGTCCGTGTTAGTAGAACTAGAAGTTTACACCTATAACAGAAAACGCGCATTTACACAATATATTTAGACAAGAGAGGAAGCATTTGAAGTTTATCTTCACTAGGACGAATTTTAAAAGATTGGAATGGAAAGGTTTGAGCCATCTAAAGTTGTTGACCTTTGAAAACTATTTACCTAGACAAAGACAATCCTGGCCCCTCAAACTCTAATAACTCGCAAGATTCTAGAGATGGTTCATGTATTCTTAAGGGGTTTCATCATTAAGAGGCATTGAATGTCTAATGAGAAGATGATTTTTGTCGAAATAAGGGGGAAAACTTTAAATGAAAAAATAAATTATTAAAATTTTAACATGTGTACTGCACACACGTGCTCGTAAGTATAAATGTCTATGAGCTAATTAACGCCATTGTTTGATCCCACTTGCTACAAAAATGTGCAATAAGTCTTGACTAAACTTTTGCACGCTGAATGACATGCAATTTCAATTGCATAACATTGATYGTTGGATTGAATATTCGACTTTATGTGATGTAACTATATCAATTGAATAACATTTCCTACAAATGACATGTAAATCTTGATTATTGCATCTGAATTCATGATCAAATAATTGCTCTTTATGTTTTCTTCTTTTCCACTTAGATCTCTCCCACGACATCCTATGTAGATAAATCATTTTACATGGTCCTCGTCATCAACCTAACCTCCCAACCACAAAATAGAATCTCAAAGCCCTTCTTCTTCTTTGATAATTGAATTGCAATTTTTTTTTTTTTTTTGGGAGATAGAACTAGAATTATCTAGAAATTATGACCGTACACTTTGAATCTTTTGTCATTGGCAAGCCCACCTCAATCAGCTTTCTTGATTAATATTGTGAAATATTATTTACCAATATTGAGAAAATATGAACAACTTCATTCATAGGTTATTATTTTTCATCCCTATGTCTATTATTCTTCATTTATTATAAAGTTTTAGTTAAGAATTCTGATATCATACTTTTTTCATTACATTTTAAGGTTCATAATTAAAAATTTTAAATAAAATTAGTTGGTGCAACACATGGAAAGAGGTTCTATTTTCTTAATTTGTCCAAATGCACTGCATTGACAAAATGAATTAGGTTTGACTTTTTATTTTTCATTTACAAAATAATGCGAAAATGATAAAATAGTTGACAAGATTTGATCAAATCCTCACGCTCGGCAAGGAAATAGTGTAGTCTTTCCTTACAGCATCTACAACGTCGAGTGAGTTGCCATGGGAAGGATATAGGTTCTAAAACATATAAAAGAAACAAATAACTACATCGTTAATATAATTATTAAGTTATCTAAAATGTTTGTTTGGCATTACTTAGCATGCAAGATGAGGACTAATAACAAACTTCTTCTTGTCGAGTGGTGGCGGGTAGCTCAAAACCAACCCGAATAAGTCCATTCGGTGCTTTCAACCCCTAGCAAGTCAGACAAACCATTGCTCTTTTGATGTTGAACTATGGACTAATGCGAGATACGATGAATGATAAATAAATAAATAAGATTTAAAAAATTGTGTGAAATATTAAGTAGATATGGTTGATTGTGCCATTATTGGGTATCAAAAGGTGCTACTAGGAAGGATAAGTAGTATTCCTTATATTTTCGAATGTCATGTCAAAAAGTCTAAAGAGAATCTATACATGCTCTTAGCAGAAATAGTCTGGAATTTCACACATCTAATGCTCAAGAAAGCCCTAGCACGAGAGCCCTTTTATATCATCAGAGCACCCCAGTGACTCTCAACTACTAAAAGAAGCCACACAGAYAGATACCCATTTCATGASGAGTCATGTCGTGCAATCCTATTGGTCTTGCAATGATGAAATATTTGAAGATGAGCAGTCGTCGAAAGATTTGATTAATCATAGACGATATTTTTAAGTCGTGAAATTCATTCGTGAATTAAAATGCAATTGCAGATGTTGAATTCTTGAAGTTCTTCAAACCCTTTAATGTCAATACAAGTGTTTTCTTCTTATGATTGATGACTTGATGGTCAGAGCATTTACTTATGGAAGGTGGCAGGGCAAGGGGAGAGAAAAGCCTCTGGTGACAAARTCAATTGTCTTTAGACTTGTAAGCTTCTTGCAATGCTTTCCCAAAAACTTAATAATGCATTCGGAGAGAATAGAACCGTGAAGGACCACCGTCTCCAACCCTTTCCATTTCCCAAAAGCCCTTTATGTATCTTGGTGGTGTAATCCTATCCATGCTGGTAGAACGAGAACTTTCACATTCAGGCACCTATAATAGAAAATACGCATTTAAATATTATGTATAGCGTGAAAATGAAACGTTGGAACTTGATCTTCACTCTAATGATTTTTCAAAATATTGGAATGGAAAGGATCGAGAGTCATCTAAAGTTGTTGGCCTTTGTAAATTATTTACCCAGACCGAGACAATCCTGGCCCTTGAAACCATGATCTCTCGCAAGTTTCTAGAGATGGCGGATCATAATGGGTTACATCATTAAGAGGCTTGAAAAGTCTAATGAGATGATAATTTCTATCGAAATAAGGGGATAAAAAACATTAGATGAAAAAAATAATTAAAATTTTAATACGTACACTGCACCCACGTGCATGTAAGTATAAATATCTATAATCTAATTGACACTCTTTTTTTATCCCAGTTGCAACAAAAATGTTCTATAACCTTTTAGTGAATTCTTGATCGCTAAATGACATGCAATTTTAATTGGATAA
>MEJB01000018.1:4614654-4680799 GCA_001752375.1 Rhazya stricta | reverse complement strand
TCTTTGTAATTGTTACTAATGGTTGTTGACTTGATTAAATATTGTGCGTAGATATTTTGTTTAATCTAATATCTTATAGTCAGATTAAACCAGGTAACAGAATTGGCCATGGTCGCAAGATTGTGATAATGTCTAAAATTTTGAAAAAGCCAACAAGTAATTGAATCATAATGCATAAAGGTTCACAAGATACCTTTAGAATTAAATGCATATAAATAGTTGCCTCTAATATTTAATATAAATAGGCAATCGATACCATATATTAAGGTAATTTAATATTACCACTTAGATAAGAAAATAAAACATTATACCAACGAAGAAAATTAGTACCAATTGAACTTTTTCTAAGGGGGAAAAAAAAAATCATGACACTTACTTGTGTTATTGATGATGGACTTGAAATTTCTATGCCTCTTGGTGTATACAAACTAATAAGACCCAGAAAGAGATGATCGATCTGTCTATATCTTTTATCTCCTCCTATGAATCACTTGCAAATCTTGAGAGAGAGAAGAGAAGTAATGTGTAAGAATATTGTAGAGAGAGCGTAAAGAGAGAAGGGCAGGGAAGAAGACGATGTCTAGCAAAGATTGCCACGTTCTTGTTTTATCCTTGTCTTGGATTCTCAAGATGCTTTTGTAGATGGAAAAACATGAGCAACTAATATAATAGCAGGTTGGGCAAGTTGAGTGCATATTATTCTGTTTGTTTCATTTTGTTCATAGTCTGAATATTTCTCTAGTTTTGGGGCTAAGTTTGGCATGATTAAAATTAAATTACATAACKTATGACGTGAAATTTCACTTGGGATTATGATTCCAGGTGAAACCATTTGGAAGCTGAATGTAAAAGAAAAGTTAGAAGCTTGTGAAAGAAAGAAGAATGATGTAAATACACGGTTCTGACAAGTGAAATCTTAGCATGCCTCTCCGAGAAGTATAAGAAGAAATGCAGTTTCTTCAAGGAAGATAAATTGTTTTTGTTTTATAGCAAAGGAAAACCATATATAGCAAACAATTATTTAGATATTTTCTTGAATTTGAGAGATATTTTTGATAATATCAATATTTATTGTTTGACATTGTGGAGTAAATATTATTGAATTTATATGTACATTGAAAGTTATGTATTTTTGAAATTTGTGGTTTGAAAGAAGTAAGGAGCTTATACCATGCCCACCGGTGGTTTCCTTCTAGTGATTGATGACTTGATGTTCAGAGCTTTCAACCATGGAAGGTAGGCGGACAAGACGAGAGCTAAGTCTCTGGTGTGAAAACTAATTATCTTTAGACTAGTTAGCTTCTTGCAATGCTCTCCCAAAAGCTTAATAGTGGATACGGGGAAACTGGAACCTGGTTGGACCACTGCTTCCAACCCTTTCCATGTCCCAAAAGCCCTTATGTATCCTTGTGATGTAATCCTGATATGTGCCGGTACAAAGAGAAATTTACACCTACAATAGAAAATGCGTATTTTCATAGCATGTTTATAGTGGAAAGGAAACACATTGCAACTTGATCTTCACTCTAACATTTTTTCAAAAGATTGGGATGGCAAGGATCAAGCCATCTAAAGCTATTGACCTTTGAAAACTGTAATCCTAGACCAAGACAACCCTGCCCCTGAAATCATGACCGCTCGCCAGTTTCTTGAGATGACGCAAGTATTCTTATGGGGTTTCATCATTAAAAGGCCTCAAAATTCCAATGATAGGATCCTTTCTATCGAAATAAGGAGGCAAAAAAAATTTAAATGAAAAAATTAAATTATCAAAAATTTTACACGTGCACTGCACAAACGTGCTCGTAATTATAAATATAACCCCTCTTGTTTGATCCTAATTTCAACAAAAATGTGATATAAGTATTCAAAGAATTCTTAACCGCTAAATGACATGCAATTGCAATTGGATAACATTGATCAATGCGATGAATTTTAGACTTTATGTGATCCAACTATACTAATTGGATAACCTTTATCACAAATGACATGTCAATCTTGATTATAGTGTTTGAACTCATGATCAAATGCTTGCCCTTTATGTTTCTTATTCCCACCTAGATCTCTCCTAGGTAAACCATTCTGAATGGTCCTTGTCATCGACGGAACCTCCCGACCAGAACATAGGATCTCAAATTCCATCTTCTTYTCTGATGATTGAATTAGACTTTGTTGAGATAGATACAAAATCACCTCGAAACTATGATGTATACTTTGAGTCTTTTTTCATTGCCAAGCTCACCTCACTTCAGCTTTCTTGATTAATCTTATGAAATATTATTTATGAAAAGTAAGAAAATATAAAGAAATTTTCCTTTCTTAGGTTATTATTTTCCATCCCTTTGTCTATTATTTTTCTTTATTTGTAATATATATTTTATAAATTTAATATCGTCCTTTATCATTACATTTTAATGTTCATAATTGAAAAGCTTAAAATAATTAGTTGGTCCAACACAAGGGGAAAAACTGCAATTTTCTCAAATTGGCACCCAAATGCACCTGCATTGATAAAATGAATTAGGCTTGACCCTTTTTTTTTTTAAAATTGATAAGAATAATGGATAAATGAGAAAATAGTTGACAAAGTTTTATCAAATCCTCACCAGTGGTATAAGTGTGGGGGAGTTGATAGAGTCCAAATTTGTGCAATATATATAGATATTTGATGGACTTTGGAACATAATTATTGCATTAATTATGTATTTCATTGTTATTTTATTCATTTAGCACTCTGTGGAGGTAATAGGAGAAAAAGAGGCATTATTGGAGTGATTTGATACAAAATTCCAAAAGTARACAAAATCTACCACGTGGGCACGAAGATAGGCGAATTTGGAGAATTCTTTTTAAAATTGGAAGATTATTTGTTTTAGAAACTCCTCTTGTCTAAGGAGGATTTTATGGAATATATATCCCTTATAATTAGTCAGTGATTTGATTTGATTACATTTTGAATATTTGATAGACTTCATTCTATTCTCTATCATCCGCTTTAGTCATTAATGTTTTGTTTCTATGTTCTTCTATTATGGTTAAAAATTAATGAACCACTAGTTCAGTTTATTTGTGAGATCTAAAAGTGTTCATATACTCAATTATTAATAGGTATTTATTATTCTTTGTAATTGTTACTAATGGTTGTTGACTTGATTAAATATTGTGCGTAGATATTTTGTTTAATCTAATATCTTATAGTCAGATTAAACCAGGTAAATTTGTATTTTTTTATTGTGGTTTAATAGAATCGCAATTGGCATTATTTCTCCTACTATCAAAGTGAGATTTGCCAAGGGGGGTAACAAGTTAGTTTAATGAACTTTCTATCAAAGTTTATTGAGTAGAATTCGAGCTATCTAATTCTTAATGATGTTGGTACATTAAATCTCATGTGCTATCTTTGGGATTGTCTATCGATTAGGAGATAATTAATAAGACTTTTTCTTTTAATTGTCAATGTTTACGGAGGGATTGGTTGTTTAAAACTTTCTTTGACAACTATAGCTAATTGATTTATGAAAATTGAGTAAATTATTGCATCAATGAACAAATTCTTGAACTATGTGGATTTAATTACTTTAACCAGAACCTTTTTTCTATCAAAAGTTAATTGTTAAAGATAATTTTCTTTAATTCATTATTTCCTTGCTTAAATTTAATTGTTGATCTACCATTATGTGACCAAAGTTGAATTGATCATAAGAGGAAGAAATTGATTTGTCGTTCCYTGTGGGATAACTTTGTTTGTCATTGTATTACGAGCTTATATATTTTATCTTTAGGATTGATTTCTCATTCTCTATGGGAGACAACTTTGTTTGCCATTGTACTACGAGCTTATATATTTTATCTTTAGTGAATTGACGACACACGATGCACCAGTATTATCATAATGAATTATGTTTGACCTTTTTTTTCATTGACAAAAATAATTGGAAAATGATAAAATAGTTAACAAATTTCGACCAAAACCTCACCCACGGTATGAAAATAGTGTAATCATTCCTTATACCATCTGAAATGTCAAGTGAGTTGCCATGGGAAGGAAATAGATTCTGAAATATACGAAGGAAACAAACAATTACATCATTAGCATAATAATTAAGTTATCTAAAATATTGATTGGTCATTACATAGTATGCAAGATGAGGACTAAGAATAAGTTCCCTCTAGTCGAGTTGTGGCGGGTTGCTCGGAAACTAACCACGAATACTTTCATTCGCTGTTTTTGATGCTCCGTAATTTGGATATATCGTGGCTCCTTTGATGTTGAACTCTTGTCCAATGCAAGCTATAATAAATATATAAGTAAATATGATTTTAAAAAATTGAATGAGAAATTATGTTCATGTGGTTGATTATGGGATTATTGGGTTTCAAATGGTTCTACTAGGAAGGATATATTGTATTYGACATATAAGATTTACAAATAGTATTCCTTATTATTTTAAATATCATTTCAAAAGTCCAAAGAGCATCTATGCATGCTCTTAGCATAAATAGTTTTATGAATTTCATACGTCCAGTGCACAAGAAAGCCTAGTACGAGAGCTTTTTTATCTCATCGAAGCAGTTAGTAACTCTCAACTCTTGAAACAAGCCACACCAACAAGTACCTGTTTCCCTACAAGTCATGCCGTGCAATACTTATGGGCATTGCAATAACGAAATATTTGAAGATATGCAGCCGTCGCAAGATTTGACTGATCATAGAGGATATTTTTAAATTGAGAAATTAATTCGTCAATTAAAATGCAATGACAGATGTTGAGTTCTTGAAGTTTTTTCAAACCCTCTAATGTTAGGGTAAGTGTTTTCCTTCTAACGATTGATGACTTGATTCTCAGAGCAGAGTTCTCAACCATGGATGGTAGCAAAACAAAGGTAGAGCAAAGCCTTTGGTTACAAAACAAATTGTCTTTGGACATGTTAGCTTCTTCCAATGCTCTCCCAAAAGCTTAACAATGTATATGGAAAGATTTGAACCTGGAAGGACCACAGCCTCCAACCATTTCCTTGTCTCAAAAGCCCTTATCTATGGTTGTGGTGTAATCCTGGTCTGTGCTGATGGAATGAAAAGTTCCACTTTCAGACATCTATAACAAAAAATGCTCATTTACATAATATGTTTAGCATGGAAAATACACAATGGAATTTGATCTTCACCCTGACGATATTTCGAAAGACTGGAATGTAAAGGATTGACTTATCTAAAGTTATTGACCTTTGCAAACTATTTCACCAAACCAAGACAATATGGACCCCTCAAACCATGGTCACTTGCAAGTTTCTGGAGATGGCACTTGTATTCTTAAGGGGTTTAATCATTAAGAGGCTTCCAAAGTCTAATGAGATGATCATTTCTATCGAAATAAGGGGGCAAAAACAATAAAAGAAAAAATAAATTATGAAACTTCTACAACGTGCCCTGCTCGTCAAATATAAATATATTTAAGCTAATTAACAATCTTTTTCGATCCCATTCTAGGAGAAGTGATTTATGAAGATGAATGTAAAAGAAAAGTTAGTAGCTTGTTAAAGAAGGAATGCATTTTCTAGATGAAGTATAAGAAGGAAAGCAGTTTCTTCAAGGAAGATAACTTTTTTTTTTTTTTTTTTTTGTTTAAAGCACAGGCAAACCATATATAGCGAACAATTATTTAGATCTTTTCTTGAATTTGAGAGATACTTTTGATAATATCAATATGTATTGTTTGACATTGTGGAGTAAATATTATTGAATTAATATATTTAATGAAAGTTAGGTATTTTTGAAATTTGTGGTTTGAATATTTTTTAATAAACAATTWCATTTCTCATAAACKTTGTTAACTCCGTAGTTCATYGTAGGTAAATTATTGTAAACCAATTATGTAATTTATAAATTTTAAAACTAAAATTATGACGAATTTTTTCAATTTAAAATATATTTTTTATTTTTAACGGATTTGCGAGGGATTCCTTTTTCATTTTTTGTTTCAATTATAAATAATACATTGGAAATATGTAGTAAATTTACGTCAAATTTGCAACGGAATGTTACAGATGGGTAATTTTGCAAGGGATTTTAATCCATTGCAAATCATGTTTTTCCGATGGATATGCAAKGGATTTATCCATTGCAAAAACTCATTTTGCTTGTAGTGATGTGGACCCAAACACTATGTAATCTACATAGATTTGTGCAACCATAAATCCTTATGCAAATGTTTGATGAACAGGTTTTTATTGAGTTACCTATTTTATAGCAATTAGTCAAAGGAAAGAAGTAACGAGCTTATACCGTGCCCGCGGGGCTTGCTTTAGTCCATACATCAATTTATGAAGTCTATAAACATAATCTGACCTCTCTCATCAAATTTGTTTCTGAATTGCATGTCATAGTCTTGGTACAAGACTCAATACTTAGTGATTTTGGAACTGCCTAACTCCTCTTGCATTGTTTGCACTTCAGAATTCGTCACGAAGAGTTTGCTGTTTTTGGCTGAATAGAGGAAACACAACAAGTATGCACAATTTGCTATTTGAGGCGACAATATTGGTCTAATGGTGAAATTTTGGTGAACCAAAGCATAAATTGATACATGCATATTAGATTAACATATATTTTACTATTTCTAATTCCATGGATTGAATAGCTTTATAAATTTTTCCAAATGCTTTTTCACTTTTACCAGCTATCAAAATTTTAAATGATCAATCTAAAACTTCATGCTTCAAAGGTTTATATTAACACACCTCATTTGAATACCATGGAATTTATTACCAGCAGAAGGCTCTAGCTTGGAAATAATCTTCCTGCATGCTTCAAAATTCTGGTTGTTGATGCTGCCTCTTATCTACGCAATTGGAAAAACCACCCCATGCATTAGAATTCTCAGCCAAAAAAGTTATAGCAAATTTTCTTTTCAATTGCTATATTAGTGACACCAAGCAACCAGAATACATGCCCTTCTTAGGGCTTCGGCGGAGGAATTCTYTGTAATCATCTTCATAAAAATAAAAATAAAAAAAGAAGGAAGATGTGATTTTTAATCCTCTGAAATAAGAAAGATTACATGCTGACTCTTAAAATTAATGTTTATCAATTATTTCAATGAATTTATTTCTTTGAGGAAATTTTTAATGAATTACCCTATTCATACAATTTTAGGGTGACTAAAAAAGAAGTCTTAATAGTGAGATAGTCATATTGAAAATAGATACTTTTGGCACGCGAACGTTTGACATTCTAAAATACAAATGTTTGTTTCGTAGAATGTTTTGGTCAAAACATAATCATATATGTAGTCAAAGAATGAGACAAGTCACTTGATAGATGAAATGTTCTCTGCAGTTTTATTGCTTGTAACAACCATAGATGGCATTTTTAACTATTTTCAGAATGTTTTCACTTTTGCAACCTATGAAATTTTCAAAAATAAAAACATAAAAGGAAAGGAATAACATGTATTTGTCAAATAGATAGAGATAATTAATGCAAAATTTTAAGAACATATAAAAAGTTAGATTTCAAAACATGGAAAATAATTCATGGAGTAATGTGGGGGGGCTGATGAAAATTGGCTATAAAGAATGATTCTAGTATGCTGCCTGCTGCACAATCTATCGATTGACCTTGGGACATGCTTCAAGATGGAATATGCCCCCTCCAGACAATAAAGATCCAGATCTTGTGCAAAACAGGGGTTACCCTAACAAGGCAATTATGCACAATGGGAGAACCTCGCACTCGATTTGGTAGCAAATCTGCCACCAGAATTAGCATGAAACTTGCAATTTAACATTTTTGAACCCATAAGGTTATTACATTGGATTTATAATAATATTTAGGATAAAGATATACAAAATATTACTAGTACAATTAAAAGAAGGTGGAATTAATACAATAATGACCTATAAAGATCCAGATCTTGGACAAAACATGTGTTATTCTTACAAGGCTGCTTATGCACAGAGAGAGAAACTCGTACTCTATTTGTTAGCAAATATGCGACCACATTGAGCATGAAGATGGCCTTCTTGGGATTGAATGAGATGATGAACGAATTTGGCGCGCTCAGYTCGTGAAACATGGCTTGTCTATTTCGTCTTCTTGTCTTGTTCAAAGAAAGAAWMCTTGTCAAACTTTTGAATATGTCATTTTACTCTTCTTTTTAGTAACTCAAAGTGATGAATTCTAATTATATTCATCTCCAGAATACTAGTGATTGAATGGTCCCAACATCAAGTGACCGTGAGACAAATTAATGCTTTTCGACTTGGAACAGTTGATTGTTGGAAGATTTAATTGATGAATATCATTGTGAAAGAGCTGGACTCACGGTGGTGGTAAATTAGCTTCTTGCGGGTATGCGGGTATGCGTAAATTAGCATGTCAATTCATTAAACTTTAAATGCGTGAGTTTCATCAATTAAATCTTTGGACTTGTTAGCCTCTTGCAATGCTCTTCCAAGGCTTAATATTGTATACGGAGAAACTGGAATCTGGAAGGACCACTGCCTCCAACCCTTTCCATTTCCCAAAAGTCCTTGTGTATACTTGTGGTGTGATCCTGATCCGTGCCGGTAGAACAAGGAGTTTCACATTCAGACACCTATAACAGAAAATGCATATTTGTRTAGTATATTTAGAGTGAAAAGGAAACATTAGAACTTCATCTTCACACTTGAAGATTTTTCAAAAGATTTGATTGAAAAGGATCGAGCCGTGTAAAGTGCTTGACCTTTGAGAACTATTTACTCAGACAAAGACAATGATGGCCCTTCAAACCATGATCCCCCGCAAGTTTCTGGTCATGGAGCAATGTATTCTTCAGGGTTTCATAATTAAGAGGCCTCAAAAGTCTAATGAGATTATCCTTTCTATCAAAATAAGGGGAGAAAAAACATTAAATGAAAAATCAAATTATTCAAATTTGAGGAAAAACATTAAATGAAAAATCAAATTATTCAAATTTTAACATGTACACTGCACGTATATGCTTATAAATATAAATATCTATAAGCTAATTAACACTCTTGCTATATCCCAGTTGCTACAAAAAATGCGTTATAAGTTTTTAATGAACTCTYACTCGCTGAATGACATGCAATTTCAATTGGATAACATTGATCATTGGGACTTTTCAACTTGATGTGATCTAACTATACCAATTGGATAATCTTTCTCACAAATGACATATAATTATTGATTATTGTGTTTGTATTCCTGATCAATCCTATGTAGATAAACCATTCAGCATGGTCCCTAACCTCCCAATCACAACATAGGATCTCAAAACGCTCCTTCTTCTTTGATAATTGAACTGGACTATGTTGAGAAAGATCCAAAATTATCTAGCAACCATGACCGTATACTTTGAGTCTTTTTTCATTGGCGAGCCCAGCTCACTTTAGCGTTCTTTAATATTATGAAATATTATTTATGAAAATTTTGAAAATTAAAAAAAAGAATATCATTTTTAGGTTATTGTTTTTCATCCCTACGTCTCAAAAGATGCTATTTTAAAATTTTAAAATGATTAGTTAGTGCAACTCATGGGAAAAATGCTATTTTTTCAAATTTTCACCCTAAATGCACCTGAATTGACAAAATGAATTAGGTTTGACATTTTTTTTAATTGACAAAAAATAAAGCCAAAAATGATGAATAGTTAACAAGGTTTGATCAAATCCTCACCTAAGGTAAGGAAATAGTGTTGTCTTTCCTTACAACATCTAAAACATCAAGTGAGTAGCCATGGGAAGTTGATTAGGTTTAAAAACATTTAAAAGAAACAAATAATTACATCGTTAGCAGAATTATTAAGTTATCTAAAATGTTTGTTTGGCATTACTTAGCATGCGAGATGACGACTAATAACAAATTCGTTCTTGCCAAGTGGTGGCGGGTTGCCTGGAAACCAACCCCCAATACTTCCATGYGTTGCTTTCGATCCCCTGCAATTCGGACAGACTATTACTCCTTTGTTGAAGTATGGGCAAATGCAAGCTGCAATAAAGAAATAAATAAGATTTATAACATTGCTGGAGAAATTAAGTAGATGTGGTTGATTGTGTGATTATTGGGTTTCAAACGATGCTACCAGGAAGGATATATAGTATTCCATATGTTTTCAAATGTCGTGTCAAAAAGTCAAAAGAGCATCTATACATGCTTCTGCCGTACGTAGTTTTGAATTTAATACATTTAGTGCTCAAGAAAGCCTATTACGAGAGCTTTTTTCTCATTAGAGCACTTCAGTGACTTTAAACTCCTCAAAAAAGCCCCATAAACAAATACCCATTTCACCATGAGTTACTTATAATGAAAATATTTGAAGATGAGCCGCCATCGTAAGATTTGACTGATCATAAATTATATTTTTAAATCGAGAACTTAATCCACTAATTAAAAATATTAACTGATGTTGATTTCTTGAAGTTCTTTCAAGCCCCTTAATGTCAACACAAGTATTTTCCTTCTAACGATTGAAGACTTGACGATTAGAGCTTTCCAACCGTAGAAGGTAGCAGGACAAGGGGAGAGCAAACTCATTGGTGACAAAATCAATTTTCTTTAGAGTTGTTAACTTCTTTCAATGCTCTCCAAAAGCTTAATAATGTATATGGATAAACTGGAACCTGGAAGACACTACATCCAACCCTTTCCTTGTCGCAAAAGCCCTTATGTATCCTTTTGGTGTAATCCTGGTTCATGCTGGTGGAACCAGAAGTTTCACATTTAGACAGCTATCTCAGAATATGTGCATTTACATAGTATGTTTAGTGTGGAAAGTAAACATTGGAACTTGAGCTTCACTTCAGCGATTTTTCAAAAGATTTGAATGGAAAGGATTTGATCATCTAAAGCTGTTGAATTTTGAGAACTATTTGACCAGACCAAGAGAATCCTAGCCTCTAAAACCATCATCAGTCCCATGTTTTTGGAGATGGCGCTGGCGCATGTATTCTTAATGGGTTTCATCTTTAAGAGGGTTCAAAAGTCTAATGAGATGTTCATTTCTATCGAAATAAGGGGGTAAAAAACCTTAAATGAAAAAATAAATTATTAAAATTTTAACACATGCACACACGCACATGCTCGTAAGTATAAATATCTATAAGCTATTTAACGCTCTTGTCCATCCTAGTTGCTACAAAAATGTGCTATGAGTCTTCATTGAACTCTTGATCACTGAACGACATGCGATTTCAATTGGATAACTATATATATGAAAATTTTATTAAATTAAATTTTTATAATCTATTTAAATAATTAAAAGTTAATTTTAAATATTCATATTAAATTGAGAAGTATGTGAAATGTCAACCAACAAAATGACGACACTTGTCAAGGATGACAAGGTTCAATCAATAGAAATCAATGATGAATCTTAGCGAATCAAATGATGCCACGTTGTACCTAAGTGTGACTTTAACCAATCAAATCAATTCGCTTTGTTTATAAATAGAGGCAAACGCACAAGAGAAAGAGGTCCAAAATTCACATTGATGACTAAAAGTTCAAGTTGAAAGAAGTCAAATTTCTCTYCAAATTTTGAGATCAAGCTGCGAAGCCCTTGAAAACTGCCAAAGAGTCCAAATTACGAGATCAAGCTGCTAAACCCTGGGAAGATTCCGAAAACTCTCAAAAGGTCCAAATTCCGAGATCAACTTGCGAAGCCCTAGGAAGATTTTAAATAGTCCAAATCTCGATATCAAGTTACGAAGCCCTCGAATAATTCCAAGAGAAGAATCAATGGATTGAATTATTGTCACAAGAACATTTTAGAGATCGTAACATGTATCTTATCAAGTTCATAAGATTAATATAATTGTTTCACATCCCTCTTATTTTCTTATTATATTTTGCAGACGAGAGAATCGTGTAAATAAACTTTTGCATGCCTAATGGGACCATCTCTGCTGTTTATCTCTTCACTTCAAAACAAATCAAATCAAATTCATCAATGGCCCCCAGGAACAACATCTCAAATGTTACCCTTTTCAGATCTGTAACAATTAGTGTTGCCGCCAAATAAACCATGTCAGCCACATATGCAAGACCTGTGACGCGGAGTAAGGCACTACTAATGCGGGAAAAGAAGTGGGGTATTTCTCAGATAATTAGATCTACGAATACTCTAACCCCATGTTCATGGATGTTCCTCTTCAAGAAAGAAAAATGGGTGTCGACTCTACCATATGAACGACCATGTCCTAGTTGAATCCCAGAACCAAGTCACAAACATCCAAACAAGATGATGGCAAGTCTTCTACAAACTCAGCAATTGTTATTTTCCAAGAAGATCTGCAATTGAGAAAGCTCTGTCATGAAGATTCTACCACAACTTCATCTATCATATYAGTYATGATGATCGATGATGCTATGATTGAAGAACAAATTGCAAAGTTGGCCAAATTGGTGAAAAGACTTGCAAAAAGTTCCTAACAGCGAGATATCACGCTTATTCGATCGTTGAATCACCTCAAATATTGGAGAAAGAAATCAAAATGCTCCAAAGAAATTTGAAATTGCAAATAATGTTGAATCTATTAAGGTTGCTCAAGTACAATATCAATCGAAGCCAAATATGAAACTACAATGGAAGTACAAAACATTCAAGTTTCTTCTGATGGATTGATCTCGATAAATAACCTGAAGGATGTCATTGCAAAAACAATTGAAGAAAAACATGAAGGAAGCACCAGATCTTCTCAAGGGTACGCCAAACCATATACTCAAAAGATATGTAGTCTTCAAATGCCAATCGGTTATTAATCACCCGAATTTCAACAATTGGATGGTAAAGGAAATCCTAAGCAACATATAGCTCACTTTGTTAAAACATGAAATAGTGCAGGTACTGAAGATGATATACTTGTCATGCAATTTGTTAGATCCCTTAAAAGTAATATTTTTGATTGGTATACGGATATTACTCCTGGATTAATCGATAGTTAGAGTCAACTTGAGCAGGAATTACTAATCCGATTTTATAGCACTTGGAAAACTATTAGCATACTTGAATTAAGCCGAATTCGATAGTGGAATGATGAGCTCATCATTGATTACATCAATCATGGAAAAGTTTAAGCCTTGATTGCAGAGATCGCCTCTCTGAACAATCTGCGATCAAGAAGTGCATTCAAGGCATACATTAGAGCCTCCAATACATTTTGAAAGGGCTACAACCAAGAACCTTTGAAGAATTAGCCACCCATGCTCATGATATGGAAATAAATTTCCTCGGCAATCGAAGTCAAGGAATTCATGTCACTAAATATGCAAAGAAGCTAAAATTTTAAAGTGGGGCAAACTTTCCTTAGAATTTGAAGCCAGAGATATAGCACAAACAAAAACTCAATACGCTCCTAGTGTATGAGCCTAAACTGCACATGCTCCTTGATAAGAGTTAAAATTATTTACATATCTTAAATAAATTCAAGATGCTTTTAATCTGCATGAGCTAAAACTGCGAAATACAACCATCAAAGGTGTTGCACATGGGGAAACTGCTAAAACACTTCAACAAGTCCAAATTCGTAAAAATGGATGCTCTTAATCTGCTTGAGCTAAAATCGCAGAAAATAACCACCAAAGGCGCTGCATGTGGTAGAACTACTAAAACACTCTGACAAGTCAGGTTGGTAAAACTGAATACTCCTAGCCCCAAGAGTTTAAACTGTGTACGGCCCTCCCTAAAAATTCTTTCATATCTTTTAACTACATTTTACTTGATTCCTTCTAAAGGATACATAGGCAACTTGGAAGTTAATTTTCTAAATTCAATCATAACATAAAAATGCACATAACTTTGTTTTATGGCTTTGAGTTAGCAGTTTTTAAATAAAAGATATTACTTGCAAAAGAATATTTGAGTAGGGGCATGAAATAAAGTCCATTATACATTGAATTGAAAATTAACTATCTCTTGCTTGTTTGCTTCGAGAAGTTCTTTCATATCTTCCAAGTTCTTCATAGCCTAGAGTGTTTTGGATGCTATCAACTTCACCCCTCTTGATAGAATGAACGATCTGTACAAGATTGTTATTTCTATGTCAATGTAATCCACAAATAGCAATGGTGAGCTTGGCTAACTGTTGTCATGGTTCATCAGCAAGAACCTCTTTATGTAGGGGAGAATTCTGTAGATGGATGTAAAACTTGGGCATTGACTAGGATCACTATGCCATCACCTCTTTGTCAAGTTTATCAAATATTTGGGTGAATAAAATAGGAATAGAGGCCGCTATCCTGCCCTAATGTTTTTGCTCATCTTGGTCCCAGCTTGATATTTTTGCAGCCATTTCAATTGCTTCAATGACCACGGGAAACATGTAGAGAAAATCGTGTATAAGAAACTCCACATAATTAGTGTTCTAATCAAGTGTTATGGCTTTAGCTCACCAGTCTCTTAATGTCCAAGCAATTCCTCACATAGAGCACTTCTTCTCTGAATACCCTTGGGAGCTCCCTGAATGAATTTTCAAGAACCTTTCACTTGGTATTCTTTTCTAAATCTCATGTTCTGTTTCATCTCTTCCACAATAATTTCATACGCATCCTTGAGGATATCAACCAGCAAACATCATTGGCATTGGTTAATTTGTACGTCATCTTGGAARACCATCATAGCCTTCAGACTTCCAAACACCTCTCAAAGTYTGCCTGAATCGCTCCATCCGYGCACATCTCCACAGCAATACAAGGATCTTGTTGTGGCAAAGATTCTGTGATATATACGAGTAGATATATTTCTTGTAGTTTAAAATTTAGACATGCATGCAAAACAACATATGAAGCTACGAAGAATAACTCACCAAGAACAAAGCAAAGGTAGATAGATACCTTTGTAGATCTCCCCAAATTCTCAAATTTGATTTGATGATAAGAAAGAAACAGAGGGTAAAGGAAAAGGATTTGGTATTCTTTCTATGTGATTCTTGCAGTGCTAGTAGGAGAAGAAGAGATAGGTGAAGGTGAAGTTCGGAGAGACGTTTACGTAATATCTCCACGATGATCAGGAGAGCTTTCTAGGTTAAGTTCTCCCATGTCAAGTATAAAAAGCTCAAAAATGTTCTGAAAATCTACAAAACGTGTAGAGAAATTGAGGGTTCCAGTGGAGGACATCACGTGGATAGTAAGACTTCACAGTCCTGTCAATGTGAATCTTGCCCCTTGTGTGATCATAGTTCTTCTCTGAGTTGATGAAGTAGGCTTCTGATGTAGCTGGGTGCTTCATTTCCAGAGTGAGGCGTTTGCTCCATCCTCATATTACTTTTGGGATGCAAAGATATCTTGGAAGGCTACACCAATGCTTCATGAATGATCATCGAGCCATGCATCAAGAGGGTTGCATGCTAATTGAATACGTTACAATGAATGCTCCTGCTATTTGGAAGATCCTTAGGAAATATAACAAAGTACATAGCTCTGAAACTGGCAGAGATTCTACAATCACCATGGTTGATAAAACTAGCCGTTTTTTATTTGAACTTCATTGAAACAAATGGCGGGAGGTCCAGTGAGCTCATCATTCCATTCTCCTGTGATATTATTGTTTTCAACCCATATGCTTTAAGTTGTGGGCATCTTTTTTGTAAGTCATGTGCTTGCTCAGCAACTTCAGTTATGATATTCCAAGGCCCTAAGGCTGTACATTCTGATTCAAAATGTCCTGTTTGTCGAGAGAATGGAGTTTACAGGAATCCAGTGCAAAAGGAGGATTTTGGCTGGGTTTCGCTGCTTCATCTTCTTCTTATCTCTTTTTGAGTGCAGCTTCCGGTTCACCAGTGAAGTCATGGATGAGCTGCGCCTTGCCGTCTGGAACGCTGAAGRGCAAAACCACTGCAACCGCCATGGCAGTGCAGAAACAGAAGGCGGAAAGCTCTCCGCCACGGTCGCCCTTGCAAGACTCTGGACGCTTGCTGCCCGTCACCGTGGCTGCCACCGGAAGAAGAAGGTAGAATGTCCTGGGAGACTTGATGGCCATTTGCTGGATCATGGGAGGAATGGAGGGCTTGCAAGTTGCCATCTGCGGAGAAGGTGGAAGGGCTCGTCTGGTCGCCAACTCCGGCTACCCGTCGTTGTAATGGCCGTCTGAAAAACAGCGGGTAAGTCGAAGGTCGTCTCTACAAATCTACAAGCAAAAGGAGATGCCTGATGTCCGTTATGCTTGTTGACCGTGGATATGGACTCAGATCGGCAAAACAGAAGCCAAGCCGAAGGTGGCCGTTGCTCTACGTCGTCATTACAAGCTGCACACCGCTTCGGCTGGCGCAGCAAATCTGCGAAAGAGAGGAGCAGTCCTGGCTCGGCGGAATTAGAAGGCAAAGGAGTACTCATCGAGGCTGGCCGCTGCAATTGTCGAAGCCGCCGCAGTCGCAAACCTCCAGTTGGACGACAAAGGGAAGAAGAATGAAGGAAGGGCTGTCAAACGGGCGGGTCACCAGATCTGGGCAGTGCTCCAATCGGTCCACCCCAGCAAGCAAGAAGGGTCTGGGCCATGCTCCATTCGGCCCACAAAAGCAAGCGAACTAAGTGTGGGCTATCGGTTTGGGCTGTGCATCTAGCCGGTCCACAAGAAAATGGGCCAGAGGAAACAAAAGCAAAACAAAAAGAGACTTGGGCCATACACTTCAGCCGAAACAGGAGGGAAAAAAAGGCAGACAAGAAGAAAAAAGGGCGAACATGGCAAAAAAAAAAGAAAAAAGAGCAAAAAAAACCAGAAAAGCAAAAAGAAAGAAAAAAATGGAAAGTCAAGTAAAGAAAACATGGCAAAAAAAAAAAACCAAAAAAAGAGAGAAAATTGACNGGCCTGTGCATCTAGCCGGTCCACAAGAAAATTGGCCAGAGGAAACAAAAGCAAAACAAAAAGAGACTTGGGCCATACACTTCAGCCGAAACAGGAGGGGAAAAAAAGGCAGAAAAGAAGAAAAAAGGGCGAACATGGCAAAAAAAAAAAGAAAAAAGAGCAAAAAAAACCAGAAAAGCAAAAAGAAAGAAAAAAATGGAAAGTCAAGTAAAGAAAACATGGCAAAAAAAAAAACCAAAAAAAGAGAGAAAATTGACGTAAAAAAAAAAATGGAGAAGGAAAAGAGATGAAAAGGCAAGCAAGTAAAATCATTCAAACCTTGCAAACAAAAGGAAGGTGTTCATGATAGGAAAATGATGGAAGTTTTCATGATAGGAAAATGATGGAAGTTTTCTTTCTTTTATTTTTTTCTTGGCACCTCTCGTTGGGTTCTGCCTCGAAATTTCTCAAGTGCAAGGATAAATGCTATATCAACATAAAAGGCTTACGTAAAATACCAAAACACCAAAGTTGGGAATGCAAAAAATAAATAAATAAATAAATTGGAAGAAACTCATGTAATTGGGACGTATAAATAGACAAGAAGAAAAGAAAGTTATGTTGGAATTAGGAAAACAAATCTTATCACAACTCCACTCCAATATGTAGATATGTTTAGACTATGATAGATTAAGTGAAAAGAAGAATTGTGTAAAAAAGATAAGTCTATCACAACTCTATATGTAGTATCAGTATGTGAGATATATCACAATTTCAATATGTATCCAATATGGAGGAAGAAGAATGGGCTCGATGAATTGAAAGAAGAGGAAGCCCAACAAAATGAAGGAAAGGGGCCAAGCCCCGCAAATTGAAGAAAAAGGTTCACTGTTTGAAGAACGAAAGAGATCCAAATACCTTAAGTATGGTACAAGGAAAAAGTACTCCAAGTTATTGAATCTACAATATTGACCCAAATGATGTAAATTAGATTGGAACTTATCCACTCAAAAACCCATCTTCGAGTTGTATCCGTGGCTAAGTTTCAGCGSGTAATTTGTACATAAATTAAGTTTCCATATTCTATTTAAATAATTGAAACTCAATTTTAAATATTTCAATTAAATTGGAAAATATTTGACAYGTTAACCAATGAAATAACGAYACATGTCAAGAATGACAAGACTTAACCAATGGAAATCAAGGATCAAGCTTGGTGAATCAAATGATACCACGTCGCTCCTAAGTGTGACTTTGACCAATCAAACAATTCGTTTTGTCTATAAATAGAGACTAAAGCACAAGAGAAAGAGGTCTAAAAATTCACATTGAGAACCAGAAGTTCAAGTTGAGAGAAGCCAAATTTCTCTCCAAATCCCAAGATTAAGCTGTGAAGCCCTCGAAAACTCCCAAATACTCCAAATCCCGAGATTAATCTGCCAAGCTCTCGAAAGATTTCGAAAACTCCCAAAGAGTCCAAATTCCAAGATCAAGTTGTGAAGCCCTCAGAAGATTCCAAAGAGTCCAAATCTCGAGATCAAGCTACGAAACTCTCGAAAATTCCAAGAAAAGAATCAATGGATTGAGTTATTGCCACAAGAACATTTTAGAGATTGTAACACGTATCTTATCAAGTTTATAAGATTAATACAATTGTTTCATATCCCTCTTATTTCCTTATTATATTTTGCAGATGAGAGAATCATGTAAACAATAACAGTGATCATTGGGATGAATTATCGACATTATGTGATCTAACTATACCAATTGGATAACCTTTTCTCACAAATGTCATGTAAATCTTGATTATTGTATTCGAACTCATGATGAAATGCTTGCCTTTATTTTTTCTTCTGGCCCCCCTTGGATCTCTCCCACGACATCCTATCAAATAAATGATTCTTTATTGTCCTCATCATCGACTTTACCTCCGGACCACAACATAGTTTCTCAAAACCCTTCGCCTTCTTTGATAATTGAATTGGACTTTGTTGAGATAGATCTAAAATTATCTCGACCTACGACTGTATACTTGAGTCTTGTTTCATTGGCAAGCTTCTTTACCATAGCTTTATTGATTAATATTATGAAATATTATAAACTAAAATTTAGGAAATATAAAGAAATTTCCCTTTCTTAGGTTATTGTTTTTCATCAATTTATCTATCACTTTTCATTTTTTAATTTATAATCTTAATATCATCCTTTGTCATTACATTTTAAAGTTTATAATTAAAAAAGATTAAAATGAATGGATGGTGTAAGACATGGGAAAAACACAATTTTTCTCAAATTTGCACCGCCAATGCAACTGCATGGACAAAAAGAATTAGGTTTGACCTTTTTTCATCGACAAAAATAAATTCAGAAGAGGGGGAGGGGGGTGGGAATGATAAAATAATTGACAAAGTTTGAACAAATCCACACAAACGGTAAGGAAATWGTATAGTCATTCCCTACACTATCTGRAGCGCTGAGTGACTAGCCATGGGAAGGACACGGGTTCTGAAATATACAAAAGAAATAAATAATTATATCGGTAGCATAATTATTCAGGTAAATGTTGGTTTGGCAGTAGCTAGCATGCAATATGAGGACTAATTAAATATTCCTTCTAGTCGCTTGGTGGTGGGTTGCTTGGAAACCAACCCCAAATACTTCCATCATTGTTTTCCACCCCATGCGTCTCAGACAGACCTTGGTTCCTTTGATGTGGTTGATTGTGTGAGAAATTTTAGYCCAGTGCAAGCTGCAACAAATAAATAAATAAGATTTAAAAGATTTTGTGAGAAATTGAGTAGATATGGTTGATTGTGTGATTATTGGGTTTCGAACGGTACTACTAGGAAGGACATATAGTATTCCATATATAGGATTAAATATAGCATTCCATATATTCTTAAATGTCATGTCAAAAAGTCCAAAGAGTGTCTATACTTTCTCTTGGCATAAATAGTTTTGAATTTCATATATCTAGTGCTCAAGAAAAGCCTAATACGGGAGTTCTTTTATCTCATCAGAGCATATCAGTAATTCTCAACTCCTCAAAAACGCCATAAAAACAGATACCCACTTCCCCACAAGTCATGTGRTGCAGTACTTATCAGCCTCGCAATAACGAAATATTTAAACATAAACAGYCATCGYAAGATTTGACTAATTATATATTTTTACATCAAGAAATTAATCCGTCAATTAAAACGCAATGGCTGATGTTGAGTTCTTGAAGTTCTTTCAAACTGTCTAATGTCAACAAAAGTGTTTTCCTTAACGATTGAAGACTTGACACTCAGAGTTTTCAACTATGGAAGGTAGCAGGACAAGGGGAGAGCAAAGCCTCTGGTGATAAAAACCAATTGTCTTTAGACTTGTAGGTACTTCCGATGCACTACCAAAACTTAATAATGTATATGGAGAATTTGGGACCTGGAAGGACCACAGCCTCCTGCCCTTCCCTTTTCCCAAAAGCCCTTATGTATCCTTGTGGTGTGATCCTGGCCGTGCCGGTAGAATGAGAAGTTTCACGTTCAGACATCTGTAATAAAAAATTCATATTTATATAGTATGTTTAGTATGGAAAGGAAACATTGGAACTTTATCTTCACTATAATGATTTTTCAGAAGATTGGAATGGAAAGGATTGAGTCGTCTAAAGCTATTAAGCATTGAAAACTATTTCACCAGACCAAGACAATCCTGGCCCCTCAAACCATGATAACTCGCAAGTTTCTGGAGATGGAGTATGTATTCTTAAGGGGTTTGATCATTAAGAGGGTTAAGAGTTGATCATTTTTTATTGAAATAAGGGGGTAAAAAACATTAAAAGAAAAATAAATTATTAAAATTTTAATACGTGCACTACACGCACGTACTCATAAGTATAAATATCTGTAAGCTAATTAACTCTCTCTCTCGATCCCAGTGTTCAAGAAAGCTAACTAAAGTGAGTCCTCTTCCATTGGAGAGCTCACCTCAATTTAGCTTTCTTGATTGATATTATGAAATATTATTTACGAAAATTGAGAAAATATAAAGAAAATTCTAATTCTTAGGTTATTGTTTTCCATCCTTTTGTCTATTATTTATCATTTATTAGAATTTTTTTAATTTATAATTTTAATATCATACTTCGTCATCACACTTTAATGTTCATAATTAAAAAGTCTAGAATAATTAGTTACTTCAACACATGGGAAAAAAATGCAATTTTCTGAAATTTGCACCCCAAATGCACCAACATTGTCAAAATGAATTATGTTTGACCTTTTCCTTTTATTGACAAAAATTATGGGAAAATGATAAAATAGTTCACAAAGTTTGATCRGATCCTTACTCGCTGTAAGAAAATAGTATAGTCATTCCTTATACCATCTGAAACGTTGAGTGAGTTGCCATGGGAAGGAAATAGGTTCTGAAATATACAAAAGAAGCAAATAAGTAATCTAAAATGTTAGTTTGGCATTACCTAGTATGCAAGATGAAGACCAATAATAAATTCCCTCTAGTCGAGTTGTGGCAGGTTGCATGGAAACCAACCCTGAATRCTTCCATTCCCTGTTTTCGACTCAATGCAATTTGGACAGACCTTGGCTCCTTTGATGTTGAGCTCTGGACCAATGCAAACTTTGATAAATAATAAAAAATTATGATTTAAAAATTTGTGTGAAAAATTAAGTAGATGTGGTTGATGGTGTGATTATTGGGTTTCAAATGGTGCCACTAGGAAGGATATATAGTATTTCACTATTTTGTAGATAAGATTGAAAATAGTATTCCATATATTTTTAAGTATCATTCAAAAAGACAAAGAGCATCTATACGTGCTCATAGCATAAATAGTTTTTAGTTTCATATCCGTAGTGCTCAAGAAAGCCCTAGTACGASAGCTCTTTTATCTCATCGAAGCACATCCATAACTCTCAACTCATCAARGAATCCCTAGAAACAGATACTCATTTCACCATGAGTCATGTCCTGCAGTGAAGATGAGCAGTCGTTGCAAGATGTGACTGATCATAGACGATATTTCTAAGTCAAAAAATTAATCCGTAAATTGAAATGCAATGGCTTATGTTGAGATCTTGAAGTTCATTCAAACGCTCTAATGTCAACACATGTGTCTTCCTTCTAAGGATTGATGACTTGATTTGCAAAGCTTTCAACCATGGAAGGTAGTAGGACAAGGGGAGAGCAAAGCCTCTGGTGACAAAAACCATTGTCTTTAGACTTGTTAGCTTCTTGCAATTGTCTCCCAAAATCTTAATAAGGTAAACATAGAAACTGAAACCTGGAAGGACCATTGCCTCCAACTCTTTCCATGTTGCAAAAGGCCTTATGTATCTTTGTGGTGTAATCCTTTTCCGTGTCGGGAGAACGTGAAGTTTCACATTCAGACTCCGGTAATAGAAAATGCACATTTACTTAGTATGTTTACAGTGGAACGGAAACGTTAGAACTTGATATTCACTCTAACGGTTTTTCAAAAGATCTGAATGAAAAGGATTGAGCCATCTAAAGTTGTTGACCTTAGAAAACTATTTACCCAGACCAAGAGAATGCTGGCCCCTCAAATCATGATCACTCACAAGTTTCTGGAGATGGCGCATGGATATATTTTTAAGGGGTTTCATCATGAAGGGCCTTCAAAAGTCTAAAAGATGATCATTTCCATCGAAATATAGGGCCAAAAAATTCAAAGGAAAAAAATATATTATTAAAATTTTAACATGTGCGCTGCATGCACATGCTCGTAAGTATAAATATATATAAGCTAATTAATGCTCTTGTTTGATCTAGTTGCTACAATTTCAGTTGGCTAACATTGCGTATTGGGAAGAATGTTTGACTTTTTGTGATTTAACTATACCAATTGGATAACTTTTCTCACAAATGAAACATAAGTATTGATTATTGCATTTGAAGTCATGATCAAATTCTTGCCCCTAATGTTTTCTTCTTTCCCGCTTAGATCTCTCCCACCACATCCTATGTTGATAAAGCAATGCCCATGGTCCTCGTCCGAGACCTTACCTCCCAACCACGTCATAGGATCTCAAGATCCTTCTTCTTCTTTGATAATTGAGTTGCAGTTTGTTGAGATAGATTCATAATTATCTCGGAACTATGACTGTATCCTTTGAATTTTTTTCATTGGCAAGCCCACCTCACTTTAGCTTTTTCTGAYTAGTATTACATAATATTATTTACAAAAATTTTGAAAAAACTAATAATATTTTACATCCTTAGGCTATTGTTTTTCCTCTCTTTGTGTATTATGTTGCATTTATTAATAAAATTTTAAATTTATTAATTTTAATATCATCCTTTGTCATTACACTTTGAAGTTCATAATGATAAAGATAAGAGTATTTAGTTGGTGCAACACATCGGAAAAAATGCAATTTTCTCAAATCTACACCGAAATGCACATTGATAGATTTGGGTTTATATCATATTTTTGCCCTTACYTTAGTCGATTTTTTGTTCAATTATATGTGTTTAACATTCCATTACACTAAATATTGTTTTAAATGGTTAGTGGCGGGGCTATTATCTCAAAAATAAGAATAGGGACAAACATCGCAAAAAGAAGAGCTAAAAATGGTCATACGATGAAAGCCAAGAAGATTGGGGTCAAAATGCGATTTTCAAAAGTTGAAAAAGTTGGAAAATTGGCAACGTAATGGAAAAGACCAAAATGGCACTGGATTTTGCATCAAACAAACATGCAATTTCTAGAAGTTGAAAAAGCTGAAAAATTGGCAAAGTATAAAAAAGACAAAAACGACACTAGATTTTGCATCAAATCGGCGTTAGTTTGGAGGTTAACTGAAAAAGCAGAAAATCTAGCAGTAAACTAGCATCGATTTATCTAAAAATTAGGTGAATGTTTGACCTCAGTTGCATAAGATATAGMGCAAAAAATGGATTGGATTTCCCCTAATTGAACAATTTGGCATCAATTTTCTCTCCCAGCTAAAATCAGACACTGATATGTTCAAAAAATCGAGGTCGATTTTGTTATTTTCAGCGGAATTTCTTGTTTCACTATAAAAGATCGTGTTTCAGCCCTAAGACTGAGATTGCTTCATATATTTTTAATTCCTTTACAAAGGTTTTTAGAATTTAGAGAGCCTTTTAGCGTTCTTATTGTAATACATTAGGACTTTCTCCTTGGAGTGTAAGGAATTGAAGACATAATAAATAATTGGAAGAAATTTGCTCATCAAAATGGATTTTCCTTTGCTATTTCTAATTGTATTCTGTTTATTATTATTTCAAGGATACTGTCTATGAATTCTTTAGCTAATTTATGAATGTTGGTTAGGWTTGTGAATATTGATTCTTTACRATGAGTTGAGTTTATTATTTGCCTTTGTGTTACCTAATGATTYTCTACAATCGCACTTGTTTAGTTGTTGTTTTGACATTCTTGATGCGTCTTTAGCCTAGCTATCTATCACTTGATCCTTTAATTGATTGTGAAGAACTGAGATGTGAAATGATTGATTGGAAATTAAGAAACAACAACATGTAGTACCAAACCGACTAGAAATAGAATCGGCTTTTGTTAGGAGGTTTCTAAAAGTATATATTTGCGGCTAGATAAATTAGTGAATTTCATAAAACAAATTAATAAAATCTTAGTTAAGCTAATTCAAATAAAAATAGGGTCTTAGTTAACTAAGGTTAGGGGGTTTATACCAAGAGATTAAGTAAAACTTACTGTAGGAAATTCTACCGTTAAGAAGGCGATAAATTATGGGAATCATAGTAATAAAGGTAGGAACAATTTGATTGATTACTAAGATGACTGGATCAATACCTTAACCAACATCCTTTCCATCTTAATCATTTCTTTGAATTAATCAATTCTTAAGCTTTTAACAACAGTTTCAGCGTTTTTACCTTATCTATTTATTGGTAAGTATATATTAGGGAAACTTAGTGATTTTGGTGCTCAATTAAAGTCTATGTTGGATCACTAGTTTCACTAAACTATACAACTCTAGACACTAGTABACCTGCTAGGAAATAATGCATGAAGACCTACATTGACCAAAAGAATTAGGTTTGACCTTTTTGTTTCAATGACAAAAGTAGTGAGAGATTGATAAAAGAGTAGAAAAACCTTGATCAAATCCACAACCATGGAATGGAAATAGTGTAGACATTTCCTAAAGCGTCTAAAAAGTCGAGTGAGTTGTCATGGGAAGGATATAGGTTCTCAAACATACAAAAAGAAAAACAAATAATTACATTATTATCATAGTTGTTAAGGTATCTAAGATGTTGGTTTGTGATTACCTTGTATGCAAGATGAGGATTTGCAACAAATTCCTTCAAGTCGAGTGGAGGCAGGTTGACTGCAAATCTATCCCTGCATACTTCCATTCGTTGTTTTCAGCCCTCGCAATTCGAACACATCATGGCTCCTTTCATTCTGAACTTTGGTCTAATGCAAGCTGCAATAAATAAATAATAAATGAATAAATAAATAAGATTTAAAAGATTTTATGCGAAATTAAGTAGGAAAGAATATATATATATATATAAACTCTTTTTGGAGGTAGTTCGCAGGAAAAAAACTCTTCTCTGGACAAAAATTGAATTAGATAGAAAACTAATTTTGAATTTCGATGAAAAAAATACAAATTTTTTCTAAATATGTACATGACTTCTAGGCATGCAATTTGAATTTTCTTCATTTCTTATGCTCCTTTTACTGATTTTGTTTAGCATGAGGTTGATTTGGGTTTCATTCTTCATTTATTTTTAAGTTTCTTATTTTAGAATTCTAATATTATCATTTTGCAAGGTTCACCCTTTCACTGATTTTGTTTCTTCTATATTCATTTTTTACTTATTTTCCCATAGGTTTAGTCAATAGATTTTTCGTTGATTATTGGTTTATTTTCTTCCAATATCTAATTCTAGTTTGGCTAGTCCCATAAGTGAAATGTGCTCATCCTATGAAGAGATGTCTATGCATGAGGTTGATAGAAGAAAATTGTTATTTTTCACAAGCTTTGCATAAAATATGTTGTGTTTTATCGTTTTGTAATATTTAAAATTCAATGTTGGCATAAACCATTGCATATTCATGTTAAAATAAGTCCGTGCAAAAAACAAACAAATAATAAATTAATTAAAAAATTTTAGTACCAAATTTACTCATATTCTTGGGTAATAAGTAAGAACAATTAGAGTTTCTTACTTTGAGTTGAATTAGAATTCCTAATATAACTCCAAAGCTTCTTAATCCCTATCTTATTAGAATATTAACGTTTCACTATATCACCCTCAAAAGATATTTGCATATATAAATTTTCATATAAATATTAACATTTTAGACTCCTATTTTAGTTGTATACACAATGAAAGAGGTACACAATGTATTCATGGACCCTATTGTTCTTACAACCTTTTGTCTCTTTACCAAAAAATTGTTTATAAACACATTAAACAAACTCATTGTTTATAAAAAATTGTTATGTATAACCAGCAAGAAAATCCTAATACAAATTTTTCTTATATATTGTTACATGTATATAGAGCGGATCATTCGATTGGAATTCTAACATCCTTAAAAATCTAAAATATGCTAAGCACATTTTGCAAATTCAAAGGTAAAAAGCATATATATATATATTGTGAACAAAATTGGCCACGGTCTCAAGATTGTAACAAGTAGTTGAAACGCAATGCATAAATAATTGCCTCTAATATTTAACATAAATAGGCAATTTAATATGGTTACTTAGATAAGGAAATAAAACATTATACCAACCCAAAAAAAAAAAAAAATAGTTCTAATTGAGCTTTTTGTAAGGGGAAAAAAATCATAACACGTATTTATTTTATCGATGATGGACATGAAATCTCTATACCTCCTATGTATTACTTGCAAAACTTGAGAGAGAGAAGAGAAATGATTTGTAAAGATATAGTAAGAGAGAAGAACCATGTCTAAGAATAACTTCAAACTGGCTAGGTCCATGCTAACAAAGATTGCCACGTTGTGATTTTATCCTTGAGTTGGATTCTCAAGATGCTGATATAGATGGAAAAACATGGACAATTAATACAAAAGCGGGTTGGGCAAGTTGAGTGCATATTATTCTTTTTGTTTCATTTGTTCACAGTCTAAATATTTCTCTAGTTTTGAGGTTAAGTTTGGCATGATTGTATTTAAATGATATAACCTATGACCTAAAATTTTGCTTGTGATTCTGATTGTAGGAGAAACCATTTTGGAAGATGCATGTAAAATAATAGTTAGAAAGAAGATCGATGTAAATACTTGGTTTAAACAAATGAAATCTTCGCATGCCTCTTCAAGAAGTATAAAATGGAATGCAGTTTCTTCAAGAAGATAAGCTGTTATTGTTTTATAGCAAAGGGAAACAATATATAGCGAACAATTATTGACATTGCGAAGTAAATATTATTGAATTGATATATATAATGAAAGTTATGTATTTTTGGAATTTGTGCTTTGAATATTTCTGATAAAAGATTACATTTCTTGTAATTATTGTGAATACTTTAGTTCATCATAGGTAAATTATTGTGTTCGATGGATTTGCATGAAATTTTCAAATTTGAATATATATGTATATATATTACATTTCCATCACAAATCCATTGCGAAGTTGCGATGGATTAGCAATGGAATTTGATATTTTTTATTTTGTATTTTTTAAAATTTTATTATTATTGAGTTGCAAATCGATTGCAAATTTGCAAGGCATTTGCGATGGATTCCTTTTTTAAAATTTTTTGTTTRACTTGTAAATAATCCATTGGAAATTCATTGCAAATTTGCGATGAATTTATTGGAATGTTAGAATAAAATGAYATTAAAGTTCATAATTAAAATTTCAATAAAATTAGATGGTGCAACACATTAGAAAAAAGTGCTATTTTCTTAATTTGCACCCAAATGCACATGCATTGACAAAATGAATTAGGTTTGACTTTTTTTTCATCGACAAAAATAATGGGAAAATGACAAAATAGTTAACAAGGTTCGATCAAATCCTGACCCACGATAAGGAAATAGTGTAGTCKTTCCTTATAGCATCTGAAACATCGAGTGAGTTGCCATGGGAAGGATATAGGTTCTAAAACAAATAAAAAATAAATAATTACATCGTTAGTATGATTATTAAAGTTATCTTAAACTTGTTTGTATGGAATTACTTCGTATTCCATAGATGGACCTAATAACAAATTCTTCCCTTGTCGAGTGGTGGTGGGTTGGCGTGGAAAACCAACCTCGAATACTTCCATTGCTGCTGTCAAACCCTAGCAATTTGAACAACCATGCCTTTTGATGTTGAACTAGACTAAATTCAAGCCGCAAGTAAAATAATAATAATTTAAATAAAATAAAATATAAATTGTGTAAGAAATTAATAGAATGTGGGTTGATTGTGTTTATATTGAGTTTCAAATGGTGCTACTGGGAAGGTAAATAGTATTTCACATATTTGCTAATGTCGTGTCAAAAAGTCTAAAGAGCATCTATATATGCTTTGAGCAGAAATAGCTTTGAATTTCATACATCTAATGCTCAAGAAAGCCCTAGTACGAGAGCTCTTTTATCTCATCGAAGCACATTAGTAACTCTCAAACTACTGAAAGAATCCACACAGACAGACACCTGTTTCGTCATGAGTCATGTTGTGCAGTCCTCATCAGTCTTCCAATAATGAAATAATTGTAGATGAAGAGTCGTCGAAAGATTTGACTAATCATAGACGATATTTTTAAGTCGAGAATTAATTCTGGAATTAAAATGCAATTGCTGATGTTGAATTCTTGAAGTTCGTTCAAACTCTTTAATGTCAACACAAGTGTTTTCTTCTTAAGATTGATGACTTGGTGGTCAGAGCTTTCAATCATGGATGGTTGCAGGACAAGGGGAGAGCAAAGCCTCTGGTGACAAAATCAATTGTCTTTAGACTTGTTAGCTTCTTGCAATGCTCTCCCAAAAGCTTAATAATGTATTCGGAGAGAATAGAACCTGGAAGGACCACCATCTCCAACCCATTCTATGTTCCAAAAGCCCTTATGTATCCTTGTGGTGTAATCCTGTCCATGCAGGTAGAATGAGAAGTTTCACATTCAAGCACCTCTAATAGAAAATATCATTTAAATAGTATGTTTAGTGTGGAAATGAAACATTAGAACTTCATCTTCACTCTGGGGATTCTTTCAAAAGATTGGAATGGAAAGGATCGAGTCATCTAAAGTTGTTTGCCTTTGAAAACTATTTACCCAGACCAAGACAATCCTGGCCCCTAAAACCATGATCACTCGCAAGTTTCTAGAGATGGCTCATGTGTTTGTAAAGGGCTACATCATTAAGAGGCTTCAAAAGTCTAATGAGATGATCATTCTATTGAAATAAGGGGATAAAAGATATTAGATAAAAAATAAATTATTAAAATTTTAACACGTRCACTGCTCGCACATGCTTGTAAGTATAAACATCTATAAGCTAATTGACACTCTTGTTTGATCCCWGTTGCTACAAAAATGTGCTAAGTTTTTAGTGAACTTTTGATGGCTGAATGACATGAAATTTGAATTGGATAACATTGATCATTGGGATGAATTTTTGACTTTATGTTATCTAACTATACCAATTCGATAACGTTTCTCGCAAATGACATGTAAACCTTGATTATTGTATTTGAACTTTTAGTCAAGCGCTTGCCCTTTTTATTTTCTTCTTTCCCACTTAGATCTCTCCCACCACATCCTATGTAGATAAGCATTCTTCATTGTCCTCATCATCGACCTTACCTCCCAACCACAACATAGGATCTCAAAACCTTTCATCTTTTTTGATAATTGAATTGGACTTGTTGAGATAGATGCAGAAGTATCTCAATATTTTGACCGTATACTTCGTGTTTTTTTTTTTTAATTGGCGAGCTTACCTCCCTATAGTTTTCTTGATTAATATTTATAAAATATTATATACAAAAATTGAAAAAATATAAAGAAATTTTCCATTCCTAGGATATCGTTTTTCATCTCTTTGTCTATAATTTTTCATTTTTTAATTTATAATTTTAATATCATCCTTTCTCATTACATATTAAAGTTATTTAAAGACATGGGAAAAAAATACAATTTTCTCAAATTTGCACACCGAATGTATCTGCATTGACAAACAGAATTAGGTTTGACCTTTTTTCTTTTCATTGACATAAAAAAGGGAAAAATGATAAAAAGGTTGACAAAGTTTGATCAATCCTCACAAGAAATCGTTAAATAAAAGCAGCAAGAAAACCCTAGCACAAAATTTTCTTGCATAATGTCACATGCATATAGAGTAGATCATTCCATTGGAACCATAACATCCTTAAGAATATATTTATGCTTGGCACATATTTCACGTTTAAAGATAAAACGCATATACATAAACCGAATTGGCCATGGTTGCAAGATTGTGATAATGACAAAATAATTGAAAAAGCCAACAAGTAGTTGAATCACAATGCATAAAGGTTGACAAGATACCTTTAGAATTAAATGCATATAAATAGTTACCTCTAATATTTAACATAAATAAGCAATGGATACCATATATTAAGGTAATTTAATAGGGTCACTTAGATAAGGAAATAAAACATTATACCAACGAAAAATGTTAATACTAATTGAACTTTTTCTAAGGAAAAAACAATCATGACACTTACCTGTGTTATTGATGATGGACTTGAAATCTCTATACCTCTTGATGTAGAAAAACTAATAAGACCCAGAGTGATGATCGATCTCTCTATATTTTCTATCTCCTCCTATGAATTTCTTGCTAATCTTGAGAGAGAGAGAAGAGAAATAATGTGTAAGTATATTGTAGAGAGAGGGGAGAGAGAGAAGGGTGGGGAAGAAGAACGATGTCTAACAAAGATTGCTAGGTTGTGGTTTTATCCTTGTGTTGGATTCTCAAGATGCTTTTGTGGATGGAAAAACATGAGCAACTAATACAAAAGTGGGTTGGGCAAGTTGAGTGCATATTATTCTGTTTGTTTCATTTTATTCATAGTCCGAATATTTCTCTAGTTTTGAAGTTGGCATGTTTATAATTAAATTATATAACATATGATGTGAAATTTTACTTSAGATTCTAATTCTAGGAGATACCATTTTGGCAGATGAATGTAAAAGAAAAGTTAGAAGCTGTTGAAAGAAAGAAGAACGATGTAAATACGTGGTTCAAACAAGTGAAATCTTAGSATGCCTCTCCAAGAAGTATAAGAAGGAATGCAGTTTCTTCAAGGAAGATAAATTGCTTTTGTTTCATAGCAAATGCAAGCCATATATAGCGAACAATTATTTAGATTATTTTCTTGAATTTGAGAGATATTTTTTATAATATCAATATGTATTGTTTGACATTTTGGAGTAAATATTGTTGAATTTATGCATATAATAAAATTATGTATTTTTGAAATTTGTGGTTTGAATATTTTTAATAAACAATTACATTTCTCTTAATGATTGTAAACTTGTAGTTCATAGTAGGTAAATTGTTGTAAAATAATTATGTAATTTATAAAATTTAAAAATAAAATTGATGATGAATTATTTCAATTTAATATATATATCTTTTAATTTTAATCCAAAATTTCGTCGTAAATTTGCAATCGATTTGCAATGAAATGTTTCTCGAAGTGATGTGGACTCAAACATTATGTAATCTACATAGATTTGTGCAACCATGGTATCCTTATGAAAATGTTTGATGAACAAGTTTTTATCAAAGTCATCTCTTTCATAGCCATTAGTCAAAGGAAAGAAGGAGCTTATATCATGCTCAATAGTGTTTTCCTTCTAGTGATTGATGACTTGATGCTCAGAGCTTTCAACAATGGAAGGAAGGTAGAAGGACGAGGAGAGAGCAAAGTCTTTGGTGTGAAAACTAATTATCTTTAGACTAGTTAGCTTATTGCAATGCTCTGCCAAAAGGCTACTAGTGGATAATGGGAAATTGGAACCAGGATGGACCACTGCTTCCAACCCTTTCCATGTCCCAAAAGCCCTTTTTTATCCTTGTGGTGTAATCCTAGTCCGTGCCAGTAGAACAAGAAATTTGCACATATTCATAGAAAATGCGTATTTACATAGTATGTTTAGAGTGGAAAGGAAACATTGGTACTTGACCTTAATTCTAACGATTTTTCAAAGGATTGGAATGGCAAGGATCGAGCCATCTAAAGCTATTGACCTTTGAAAACTATAAAACCACACCAAGACAATCTCGGCCCCTCAAACCATGATCATTCGGCAGTTTCTAAGTATTCTTAAGGGGTTTCATCATTAAAAGGCTTCAAAAGTCCAATGAGAAGATCCTTTCTATTGAATTGAGAAGGCAAAAAACTTTAAATGAAAACACAAATTATTAAAATTTTTGCAAGTGCATTGCACAGACGTGCTCGTAAGTATAAATATCTATAAGCTAATTAACCCTTCTTGTTTGATCCTAGTTTCTACAAAAATGTGCCGTAAGTGTTAAAAGAACTCTTAATTGCTGAATGACATGCAATTTCAATTGGATAACATTGATCAATGCGATGAATTTTCGACTTTACCTGATCCAACTATACCAATTGGATAACCTTTATCACAAATGACACGTCAATCTTGATTATTGTGTTTGAACTCATCATCAGTTGCTTGCCCTTTATGTTTTCTTCTTTCCCACAAAGATCTATCCCACCACATCGTATGTGGATAAACTATTCTGCATGGTCCTTGTCATCGACCTAACGTCCCCACCACAACATAGGATCTCAAATCATATCTTCTTCTTTGATAATTGAATTCGACTTTGTTGAGATAGATGCAGAATTATCTCTAAACTATGACTGCATACTTTGGGTCTTTTTTCATTGGCGAGCCCACCTCACTTTAGCTTTCTTGATTAATCTTATGAAATATTATTTATGAAAAGTAAGAAAATATAAAGAAATTTCCTTTTCTTAGGTTATTGATTTCCATCCCTTTGTATATTATTTTTCATTTACTAGTAATATTTATTTTATAATTTTAATATCACACTTTGTCATTACATTTTAATGTTCATAATTAAAAAGCTTAAAATAATTAGTTGATGCAACATAAGGGAAAATTGCAATTTTCTCAAATTTGCACCTAAATGCACCTGCATTGATAAAATGAATTAGACTTGACACATTCTTTTTAATTGTACAAAAATAATGGGGAAAATGAGATAATAGTTGACAAAGTTTTAACAAATAATTACATCCTTAGCATTAAGTATTAAGTTGTCCAAAATGTTGGTTTGGCATTACCCAGTATGCAAGATGAAGACTAATAATAAATTCCTTCAAGTCGAGTGGTGGCGGATTGCTTGGAAAACATCCCTCAATACTTCCCTTCGCTGTTTTCAACCCCCTACAATTTGGTCATACCATGGCTCCTTTGATCTTGAAATCTTGTCTATTGCAAGTAGCAACAATTAAATAAATAAATAACATTTAAAAATTTGTGTTAGAAATAAGTACATGTGCTTGATTGTGTGATTATTATGTTTCAAATTATGCTACTAGGAAGGATGTGTAGTATTCCTTATACAAGAACAAAAGTTGTATTTGATATATTTTTAAATGTCATTTCAAAAAACCCAAAAAGCATCAATAAATGCTCTTAGCATAAATAGTATTCAAATTCATACATCTAGTGCTCAAGAAGGCCTTAGTACAGGAGAWCATTTTATCCCATCGAAGCACATCAGTTACTCTAAACTCCTCAAGGAAGATGTCCGGACATATACCCATTTCAACACGAGTCATGTCGTGTAGCCCTTATCGACCTTGCAATAATGAAATATTTGAAGATGAGTAGCGGTCACAAAATGTGACTGATCATAGATGATTTTTTAAGTCGAGAAATTAATCAATCAATTAAAATTCAATTGCTGACGTTTGGTTCGTCAATTTCTTCCAAACCCTCTAATGTCAACACAAGTGTTTTCCTTCTAATGATTGATGACTTGATGCTCAAAGCTTTCAACCATGGAAGCGAGCAGGACAATGGGAGAGCAAAGCCTCTGGTGGCAAAACAAATTATCTTTGGACTTGTTAGCTTCATGTAATGCCCTCTCAAAAGCTTGATATTGCTAAGGAGAAACTGGAACCTGGAAGGACCACTGCCTCCAACCCTTTCCATGTCCCAAAAGCCTTTATGTATCCTTGTGGCGTAATTGTGGTCTGTGCTGGTAGAAAAACAAGTTCACATTCAGGCACCTATAACAAAAAATGCCTATTTACATAGTGTGTTTGGAGTGGAAAGGAAAAATTAGAAATTGATCTTAACTCTAGCGATTTTCCAAAAAAATTGACTGGAAAGGATCGAGGCATGTAAAGTCGTTCACCTTTGAAAACTATTTACCTAGACAAAGACAATCATGGCCCTTCAAATCATGATCACTCCCAAGTTTCTGGTGATGGCGCAATGTATTCTTCAGGGATTTCATGATTAAGAGGCTGCAAAAGTCTAATGAGATCGTTTCTATCGAAATAAGGGGGCAAAAAACTTTAAATGAAAAAAATTATTAAAATTTTAACATGTGCACCACACACACCTGCTCGTAAGTACAAATATCTCTAAGATAATTAAAGCTTTGCTTCAATCCCAGTTGCTACAAAAAATTTGCTAAAGTGTTCAATGAACTTTTAATCGCCGAATGACATGCAATTTCAATTGGATAACATTGATCACTGGGATGAGTTTTTGACTTTATGTGATCTAAATATACCAATTGACACGTAAATCTTGATTATTGTTTGAACTCATGAACCCTTGTCCTTCTTTGATAATTGAATTGGACTTTGTTTAGATAGATCCATAATCATCTCAAAAGTATGATTGTATAGTTTGAGTTTCTTTTTCATTGACGAGCCCACCTCACTTTACCTTTCTTGACCAATATTATGAAATATTATTTACGAAAATTGAGAAAATATAAAGAAATATCCCATTTTTAGGTTATTGTATTTCATCCCTTTTGTCTACTATTTTTCATTTATTAGCTTTTTTTAAACTAAATTTTAATATCATACTTTGTCATTACATTTCAATATTCACAATTAAAAAGTATAAAGTAATTAGTTGGTGCAACAAATGGGGAAAATGCAATTTTCTCAAATTTGCATGCCAAATATACCTGCAATGAAAAAATGAATTAGGTTTTTCATTGACAAAAGTAATGGCAAAATGACAAAATAGTTGACAGCTATATCAAATCCTCACCTGCAGTAAGGAAATTGCAAAGTTATTCCCTATACCATGTGAAACATCGACTGAGTTGCCATGGGAAAGATGTACGTTCTGAAACATACAAAAGAAACAAATAATTACATTATTAGCATAGTTATTATCTAAAATGTTGGTTTGTCATTATCTAGTATGCAAGATCAGGACTAACAATAAATTCCTTCTAGTCGAGTGGTGGCGGGTTGCTTGGAAACCAACCATGAATACTTCTATTTAMTGTTTTCGACCCCAAACAATTGGGTCAGACCATGGCTTCTTTGATGTTCAACTCAGGTCTATTGTAAGCTGCAATAAATAAATAAATAACATTTAAAAATAGTGTGAGAAATTGAGTAGATGTGGTTGATTGTGTGATTATTGGGTTTCAAATTGTGCTACTAGGAAGGATATGTAATATTCCATATATAAGAATACAAATTGTATTCCATATATTTTTAAATGTCATTCAAAAAGTCCAAAGAGCATCAATTCATTCTCGTAGCATAAATATTTTGAATTTCATACAGCTAGTGCTCAAGAAAACCTTGGTACGAGAGAGCAAAGCCTCTATTGGCAAAACAAATTTTCTTTGGACTTGTTAGCTTCTGGCAATGCTTTCTTAAAAGCCTAATATTGTATATGGAGAAACTAGAACCTAGAAGGACCGCTGCCTCCAACCCTTTCCATGTCCCAAAAGCCCTCGTGTATCCTTCTGGTGTAATCCTAGTCCGCGCCGATAGAATAAGAAGTTTCACATTCTGACACCTATAACAAAAATTATGTATTTATATCGTATTTTTAGAGTGGAGAGGAAACATTAGAACTTGATCTTCACTCTAATGATTTTTCAAATGATTTGACTAGAAAGGATCGAGCCATGTAAAGTCGTTGACCTTTGAAAACCCAGACAAAGACAACCATAGCCCTTCGAGCCATGGTCACTCATAAGTTTCTGGGGATGGCGCAATGTATTCTTCAGGGGTTTCATAATTAAGAGATTTCAAAAGTCTAATGAGATTATCCTTTCTATCAAAATAAGRGAGTAAAAAGCTTTAAATGAAAAACTAAATTATTAACATGTGCACTGTACGTACATGCTCGTAAATATAAATATCTTTAAGCTAATTAACGCTCTTGCTTGATTCTAGTTACTACAAAAAATGTGCTATAAGTGTTCACTGAAATCTTAATCGCTGAATGACATGCAATTTCAATTGGATAACATTGATCATAGGGATGACTTTTCAACTTCATGTGATCTAACTATACCAATTGGATAACCTTTCTCACAAATGACACATAAATCTTGATTATTGTGTTTGTGTTCATGATCAAATGGTCGCCCTTTGTGTTTTCTTCATTCCCACTTAAATCTCTTGAGCCACATCCTATGTAGATAAGCCATGCAGCATGGTCCTTGTGATCGATCTAACCTCCCAACCACAACATAGGATCTCAAAAGCCTTCTTCTTCTTGATAATTGAATTGGACTATGTTAACATAGATCCATAATTATCTCGAAACTCTAACCGTATACTTTGAGTCCTTTTTCATTGAGGAGCCCAGCTTTAACTTTTTTGATTAATATTATGAAATATTATTTATGAAATTTCCCATTCTTAGTTTATTGTTTTTCATGCCTATGCCTAAAAAAAATGCTATTTTTCCAAATTTTCACCCCAAATGCACCTGCATTGACAAAATGAATTCGGTTTGTCCCCTTTTTTTAATTGACAAAAACAAAGTGAAAATGATAAAATAGTTAATAAGGTTTGATCAAATCCTCACCTGCGGTAATGAAATTGTGTAGTGTTTCCTTACAATATATGAAACGTCGAATGAGTTGCCATGGGAAGGATTAGGTTTAGAAACATATAAAAGAAACAAATATTTACATTGTTAGCATAATTATTAAGTTATCTAAAATATTTTTTGGCATTACTTATCATGCAAGATGACGACTAATACTTCCATCCGCAGTTTTCGACCCCTRCAATTCGGACAGACCATTACTTCTTTGATGTTGAAGTATGGTCAAATGCAAGCTGCAATAAATAAATAAATAAGACTTAAAACATTGTGTGAGAAATTAAGAGGATGAGGTTGATTGTGTGATTATTGGGTTTCAACTGGTGCTACTAGGAAGGATATATAGTATTCCATATATAAGATTAAAAATAGTATTACGTATATTTTTAAATGTCATGTCAAAAAGTCAGAAAACCATCTATACATGCTCTTGCCATAAATAGTTTTGAATTTCATACATATAGTCCTCAAGAAAACCTAGTACGAGGCCTTTTTATCTCATCGGAGCACTCCAGTAACTCTGAACTCCTCAAAAAGGCCACACAAACAAATTACCCATTTCATCATGCTCATGTCGTGTAGTACTTACCGACTTTGCAATAATGAAAATATTTGAAGATGATTAGCCATAGCAAGATTTGACTGATCATAGATGATATTTTTCAATTTAGAAATTAATCGATTAATAAAAAATGTTGGCTAATGTTGAGTTCTTGAAGTTCTTTTAAACCCTCTAATGTCAACACAAGTGTTTTCCTTCTAACGATTGATGATTTAATGATCAAAGCTTTCCAACCATGGAAGATAGCGGGACAAAGGGAGAACAAAGCCGTTGGTGACAAAACCAATTGTCTTCAGACTTGTTAACTTCTTCCAATGCTCTCCCAAATGCTGAATAATGTATATGGAGATACTGGAACCTAGAAAGACCACAGCCTCCAATCCTTTCCTTGTCGCAAAAGCCGTTATGTTTCCTTGTGATGTAATCYTGGTTCGTGCTGTTGGAACTGTAAGTTTCACATTTAGACAACTATATCAGAAAATTTGCATTGGGGAAAGGAATTATTGGAACTTGATCTTCACTCTGGTGATTTTTCAAAAGATTGGAATGAAAAGGTTCTGATCATCTAAAGTTCTTGACCTTTAAAACTATTTGACCAGACCAAAAGAATCTTGGCCCCTCAAACATCATCAGGCCCCTGTTTCTGGAGATGGCGCATGTATTCTTAAGGGGCGTCATCATTAAAAGGATTCAAAATTCTAATGAGATGATCATTTCTATCAAAATAAGAGGGTAAAAACCTTAATTCAAAAAATAAATTATTAAAATTTTAACACACGCACGCATGCATATGCTCGTAAGTCTAAATATTTATAAGCTAATTAATGCTCTTGTTGATCCCAGTTGCTATAAAAATGTGCCATAAGTCTTCACTGAACTCTTGATCACTGAACGACATTCAATTTCAATTGGATAAGAATGACCATTGGGATGAATTTTTGACTTTATGTGATCTATCTATACCAATTAGATAACCTTTTCTCACAAAATGACATGTAAATCTTGATTATTGTATTTGAACTCATGATCAAATGCTTGTCTTTATGTTTTCTTCTTTCCCACTTAGATCTCTCCCACCACATCCTATCTAGATAAACGATTCTTCACTGTCCTCATCATCGACCTTATCTCCGGGCCACAATATAGGTTCTCAAAACCCATCCTCTTTTTCAATAATTGAATTGGACATTGTTGAGTCAAATCCAAAATTATCTTGAAACTATTTTAGTATACTTTGAGACTTTTTTTCATTTGCGAGCCGTCTTTACTATAGCTTTATCGATTAATATTATGAAATATTATATAAGAAAATTAAGAAAATATAAAGAAATTTCCCTTTGTAGATTATTTTTTTCATCACTTTGTCTAATATTTTTCATTTTATAATTTATAATTTTGATATGATCCTTTGTCATTACATTTTAAAGTTCATAATTAAAAAGATAAAAATAAATGGTTGGTGTAAGACATGAGAAAAAACACAATTTTCTCAAATTTGCACCACAGATGCACCTGCACTGACAAAAAGAATTAGGTTTGACATTTTCTTCATTGACAAAAGAAAAGGGGGATGATAAAATAATTGAAAATGTTTGATCAAATCCACACTACGCTAAGGAAATAGTATAGTCATTCCCTACACCATATGAAATGTTGAGTGACTTGCCATGGGAAGGACAAAGGTTTTGAAATATAAAACAAAAACAAATAATTACATCATTAGCATAATTATTAAGTTATCTAAAATGTTGGTTTGGCATTAACTAGTATGCAAGATAAGGACTAAAAAATAAATTCCTTCTAGTTGAGTGGTGGAAGGTTACTGATAGGAAGGAAATCACAACGCAACGGAATAATTCAATAACACAACTCTTCTTCCCTCAAAATGCCCGTGCGAACTTTAGAGAGACAAATAACAAATGGAAAGAAGATCAAAAATACAACCAAGAATTTTTAACGTGGTTAAAACCTCCATTAACTAGGAGTTAAAACTTCACGGGACCCTTGGGCCATTAATACTTCTCACTATAATCAATAATTGGGTACCAACCAAGGTTTCTCCTCTAACAATAGTTAGGGCATACATCAACCTTCATCAAGATCTTACATTTAAATCTTGGAACACAACAAGATCAAGAGAGAAGGAATAACACCCAAAAAATTCTTAAACTCGCACCTCCGAAAATCACCTCCGCAGAAAGGACCTAAGAAAGCTCAAAATTAGATCTTCCACGTTCAAAACGTTTACCTTTGTATGTCCGAAGACTGTGCACAAAGTTTCGTGGACGATTCCAACGGTTTGACGACTGCGCAATGACTGATTTTTCGTAAGTTGGTCGGAGCTGAGATAAGGGTGCTGCGGAAAAATTTCTCTCTTCAATTTTTTCTTGTGTTTTTTACTCTCTCTTATGGAAACCCTCCTCTTTGCTCAATTTTGAAATAGCAAAGGTATCCACAAAGTGGGCTAGTACCCACATACTTGGGCTCTCCCAATAGGAGGGATAGCCAACAAACTCCCCCGATCGGACTAGTTGGAGGGCAATTCCAATCCGGCAACTGTTGCGACACAAAACTCAAACTTTCCCTTAACAAACTTTCGTCACATATCCGAACGCCATTATCATCGGTGGTGATCTTTCTCAAGCTCCTCCAACTTAGAGTTCTAATGCATTATGATCCAATGATAGACGAAACATCCATATGCTTTGGCCTCGAGGTTGAAAGGAGGAAATTCTTGATAGGGTTGAATGGCGCTTTGATTATCAAAAAAAAACAAGACATACTTTTCTTGTTTTCCATCACCAAGTTTCCATTGTAATTTCCTCAACACACACAACTCTTTCGTCGCTTCCACGGGCTTGCTATAAAACTCAGCTTTTCGGTAGTAAAGAAAGAGTTTGCAACACATTTTTGCCACTTCGATTGCAGGCCACGGTTCCCCCGGCAAAAGTCCCACATATGCCCGAAGTAGATTTTCGATATCCAAGCTCCGGCTAGATCCGAATCTGTATACCCGACCACATAGGCCTTCTCGCATCCAAAGTTAGTCTCAAATTCGACGAGGCACACCAAATATCTCATCACCACTTCACGCCTTCCATGATATTTTCTCGGATTTGGAGAGATACCGGGCTCACACTCCCACGGCATGAGCATATCGGGTCTCGCGTACAAACATAGCTTATTCAAACTTACCCAACGGCCGACGAATACGGAACACGTTCTTCATTACACAACTTCTCTTCATCTGTGGATGGACATGTTTATGACTAAAGTTTAAAAATGAGAAGCCAGTGGAATGCTCCCCGCTTTGGCTTTATCATTCTTACCAAACGCGGAAAAAACTTTCTCCACATACCTTTCTTGTGGACAAGTAACAACCTTCTTCGCATTCCGATCCTCTAACAATTTCGATACCAGGATTTTTTGAGCTTCTCCTAAAATTCTTCATAGCAAGAGGGATTTTACTCAAAGTATTCTTTCAACTCCTTTAATTCTTTGAAATGTTCTCTTCCAACAATTAGCATATTCATCAACATAGAAAGCAAGAAGAATAATGAAAAGTCACCTTTCGGAGAAATTTTTCATAAAAATACGCCAATGATATCGGCCTTCGCATCTTGTACCGTTCAACCAATTCACCGAGTTGAACTTTTTGATACCCATTGAAACGACAGGTCCTTGCTTCAAACATTAAAAGGCTCTTTACTAATTTGCAATCCATAGTCTCCTCTTTTTCTTTTCTCTCGAATCCATTCGGTTGCTCCATGTAAATTTCTTTCATGTAGAAATCACCATGAAGGAAAAGGCCGTTCTTCACGTCCATTTGCTCTACTTCCCATTCAAGGCTAGCAGGCTAGCCGAGAACCCTCCATAGATTGCATCTTCCAAACTGCATCTCGCCTAAGTCGCACTTCGTGAGTCCCTTCCCCAAGCCGAGACCACTGTCTCACTTTGCGATCATCTTGTTATTCGGGTAACCCATCATTCTTTCACAATTTCTTACCCTTGGTCTCGTATCAGGTGTATTCTCATGAAGTGACTGCTTTCGCTTCATGTCATCTATCCACTCCTTCTGTTTCCATCCTCCAAAGCTTCTTCAAGCTTTCGTTCTCACCATTCGTAAGAAAACATTACTCATCGAGGGGATATCGAAACGGAAAGGTCGGCCTATCACGAGTGGACCGCCTCAACTCGTTAGAAGCATCGGTTGCTCAACACTTTCACCTCCGTGATTCAACCTCATTATCAACCTCGACTTCACTAGTTTCCACATCTCAAAATCATTAGGATTTAAAACATTTTGCTTTAAATCCATACTGATTTTCAATTGCGAAGCTCATAAAAATGATAGGGGTAGGAGCAATAGTAGTTGAGCCTGTATCAACCATTCTCTATATCTTCAAAGTCGGATCTTCTTTCTCAACTTTGTGTATCCTCAATTGGTATAATCCTTCCATTGAATAACAACATCACGACTCGAATAAGCTTTCTTTTACCGGATCAAGAATCGAATACCGAACTCATCAAGGTCACCATACCCAACAAATATAAATTTTTTCGTCTTGTCATCCACTTTTTGAGTCTTCTCTACATTCGGAGTGTGCACATAAGCCATGCACGCCAAATACTGAAGATGGTCATAGAAACAATCTTTACGCTCCCAACACGGGACTTGGACGTCAACTTTAATGGTAACCAGGAGTGGGTTTAAACATGTACTACCGTATTCAATGTTTCTCCCAAAGTATTTCGGCAATTTTGATTGAGAAAGCAAACATCTCACCCTTTCCATCAACGTTCATATTTCAATTCTCTCAGCCAACCATTCATTGCGGTGTCTTCGGGGAGGGACCTTTTGGTGGACGATATCTTGTTCTCGGCAATACTCAATCGAAAGGCCCTATATATTCTCCCCCGTTATCTGTTCGGATACACTTGAGCTTCCCGTTTTCTCTTTCAACTTGATGCTTGAAACGACTTGAAGGTAATCCTAACACTTGATTCTTTCGTCTTCAAAGGGTATAAGCCCATATTTTTCGAGAATAAATCGTCAATTGAATATCCACAAGTATATGCACCCCACCAAGTGGAACCTCTGTTCCTTTCATGGGACCAAACATCAGATGTTACCAAATCTAACACTTCCAATTTCCTTCTTTGTTCTGATGACTTAAAGGAACCACACGCTTTTGCTTTTCTCGCAATACAATGGGAACCCTTTTTAAACTTTGCATCGAAAACTCCAAACAGCACATTCTTCTTCACCAAAATTGTCCAAACCTTTCTGAACTCATATGCCCAAACGCTTGTTTTGCCATAGTTCGGGATGGTATCAATTGTCACAAGTGTTGATGTAACACTTGGAAACCCAAGTTGGACAACATACAAGTTCGAATTCCTTTTTCCTTTTGAACCACCCCATTGAGCCCTTCTTTAGCTTTTCATTCGTCGCCAAGAAAAGAACTGCAATAAGCCTATCCACTGTCCAACTTTCCAATAGACAATGATTGAACCGGAAGATTTGGAATGTGTTTCACGCCTTTGCAGAATTTAGAATAGTCCCATGCTAGTTTCGACACAAATGTTATCCGGCATTCGAATGACATTAGCTTGGTCCATTGTTTCCTTATGCGGAACAACCCCAAATCCCACGGCTTCGGTAAGTTGAAACAGTCACGTCGTGAGGTAGCATGTGTTGAAGCCACACTCTCAACCACCCAATCCATCCTCATGACATGATATATTGGACATTCTCCTACACCAACCATCACAAACAAACAAAAAATCATTCAAACACTGGTAGGCATCTTCATTTATTCTACCTTACTTTTTGGTCGTTGCAAATTTTGCTTCCTTGTTTTCCCTTTTTCAACTCCGGCAATACCTCTTTATGTGGGGGTTTTTTTTTTCCGTTTTTCCTTGCATAATGACACTTAACATTAGAGAATCTATTAAGAGCCTTCCTTGTGATTTACCGTGATTTACCGGCGGACTACCCGAGTCCGATTTGATTTCTCCCCCTCGGATTCGGTAATAACACCTCGGAATGTGAAGAGGGAACACTTGTGATTTTGCCTTCATCTTCCTCATTCAACCACCAACTACTTTTAGCCAAGTCATCGAGATAATTTACCTTCGGAGCGGAGTTTAGACAATGATGTCCTAACTGTATTCCCATGAGTTCGGCAAGTTACCAAGGGGACGCACAAACTTTGAATTTCATCAATCCAAAGGTAAGATTTCTCGGCCGCCAATTGATTTCTAGGAATTCCTTGCTTGAAAATTATTCAAGTGTCAGTCATTGGGAAACCTCTTTATTACACTTGATGGGAAGGAAATCACAACGAACGAAATTAATTCACTAAACACAACTCTTCCCAATGCCCGTTGCAACTGTAGGAGACAAATACAAAACGAAGAAGGATCAAATAATACACAAGAATTTTAACGTGGTAAAACCTCCATTAACTAGGAGTAAACATCCACGGGACCCTTGGGCCACTTAATATCTCCACTATAATCAATAATGGGTACAACCAAGGTTCTCTCTAACAATAGTTAGAGGCATACATCAACTTCATCAAGATCTACAATTAATCTTGGAACACAACAAGAATCAAGAGAAGGAATAACACCAAAACAATCTTAAACTCGCAACTCCGAAAATCACTCAGCAGAAAGACCTAGAAAGCTCAAAATCAGATCTCCACCGTTCAAAACGTACCTTTGTATGTCCCGAAGACTGTGACAAAGTTTCGTGACGATTCAACGGTTGACGGCTGCGCAATGACTGATTTCGTAAAGTTGGTYGGAGCTGAGATAAGGCTGCGGAAAAATTCTCTCTTCAATTTTTCTTGTGTTTTTACTCTCTTATGAAACCCTACTCTTTGCTCAATTTGAAATAGCAAAGGTATTCACAAGTGGTGTAGTACCCACATACATTTGGGCCTCTCCAAATAGGAGGGATAGCCCAACAGTTGCTTCAAAAGCAAACCCAAATACTTCCATTTGCTGTTTTTGACCATACATTTCGGACAGACCATAGCTCCTTTGATGTTGAACTCTGGTACAGTGCAAGCTGCAATAAATAAATAAATAAATAAGATTTAAAAAAATTTGTGAGAAATTAAGTAGATGTGATTGATTGTGTGATTATTGGGTTTCCAATGGTGCGACTAGGAAGGATAAATAGTATTCCATCTATAAGATTAAGTACAGTATTCCATATATTCTTGAATGTCATGTCAAAAAGTCCAAAGATGTCTGTACATTCTCTTGGCATAAACAGTTTTGAGTTTCATACATCCAGTGCTCAAGAAAGCCCTAGTACGAGAGTCCTTTTATCTCATCGGAGCATATAAGTAACTCTCAATTCCTTAGAAACACCACACAAACAGATACCTGTTTCCCTACGAGTCATGTTGTGCAGTATTTCTCATCCTTGCAATAATGAACTATTGTCGCAAGATTTAACTAATGGTGGACGATATTTTTTAATCAAGAAATTAATCCGTYAAKTTAAATGCAATGGCTGATGTTGAGTTCTTGAAGTTCCTTCAAACCRTTATGTCAACAAAAGTTTTTTCCTTCTAACGATTGATGACTTCAGGCTCAGAGCCTTCAATTATGGAAGGTAGCAGAACAAGGGGAGAGCAAAGCCTCTGGTGACAAAAACCAACAAAAGTGTCTTCCAATGTTCTCCCCAAAACTTAATAATGTATATGAAGAAATTGGAACCTGGAAAGACCATAGCCTCAACCTTGTCCCAAAAGCCCTTATGTATCCTTGTGGTGCGATCACCTTGGTGGTAGAATGAGAAGTTTCACACTCAGAAACTTATAACAGAAAATGCGTATTTACATAGCAAGTTTAGTATGGAAAGGAAACATTAGAACTTGATCTTCACTCTAATGGTTTTTCAAAAGATTGGAATGGAAAAGATTGTGTCATCAAAAGTTATTGACCATTTAAAACTATTTTGCCAGACAAGAAAATCCTGGCCATCAAACCATGATAATGGGTTGATCATTAAGAGGGTTTAAACGTCTAATGAGTTGATCATCTTTATCAAAATAAGGGGGCAAAAAATATTAAAAGAAAAAATAAATTCTTAAAATTTTAACATGTGCATTGCTCGTAAGTATAAATATCTGTAAGTTGATTCATGATCTTATTTGATCCCAGTTGGTGGGAAAATGTGCTATTATGTCTTCACTGAACCCAAGATCATCGGATGATAGGCAATTTCAATTGGATAAAATTGATAATTAGGTTGAATTTTCAAGTTTATGTGATCTAAGAATACATATTTGATAATCCTTCGCACAAGTGACAGGGAAGTCTTGATTATTGTGTTTGAACTCATGATCAAATGCTTGCCCTTTATGTTTTATTTTTTCCCACTTAAATCTCTCCCACCAAATCCTATGTAGATAAACCATTCTGCATGGTTCTTGTCATCAACCAAACCTTCAGACAACAACATAGAATCTTAAAACGCTTCCTCTTCCTTCATAATTGAATTGGAATTTGTTGAGATAGATCTAGAATTTTCTCGAAACTATGACCATATACTTTGATTTTTCTTCCATTGGTGAGCCTACCTCACTTTAGCTTTCTTGATTGATATTATGAAATATTACTTACGAAAAATGAGAAAATATAAAGAAATTTCCCATTCTTAGCTTATTCTTTTCCATCTTTTTGTCTATTATTTATCATTTATTGGTAAATTTTTTACTTTATAAATTTAAATCATACTTTGTCATTATATTTTAATGTTCATAATAAAAATTTTTAAAATAATTAGTTGGTACCGCAAATGGGAAAAAATACAAATTTATCAAATTTCCACTTCAAGTGCACCAGCAGTGTCAAAATGAATTATATTTGACCTTTTTTTCATTGACAATAATAATGGAAAAATGATAAAATAGTTGAGAAAGTTTGACCAAAACCTCACCCGCTGTAAGAAAATAGTGTAATCATTCCTTACACCATCTGTAACGTAGGGTGAGTTTCCATGGGAAGCAAATAGGTTCTAAAATATACAAAAGAAATAAATAATTACATTGTTAGCATAGTAATTAGTTATATAAAATGTTGTTGAACTCTTGTCCTTTGACGCCCTGCGATTAAGACAGACCATGGCCTTGCAATTCGGACATACATCTAGTGCTCAAGAAAGCTCTCGTATGAGAGCTCTTTTATCTCATCACAGCACATCCCTAACTCTCAACTCTTCAAAGAAGCCATGAAAGAGATACTCGTTTCACCATGAGTCATGTCATGCAGTCATTATCGGCCTTGTAGTAATGAAGTATTTGAAGATTAGCAGCCATCGCAAGACGTGACTGATCATAGCCGATATTTTTAAGTTAAGAAATTAATCCGTGAACCAAAATACAATGGCTTATGTTGCGGTCTTGACGTTCTTTCAAACCATCTGATGTACACACATGTGTCTTCCGTCTAAGGATTGATGACTTGATGCACAGAGCTTTCAACCATGGAAGGTAGCAGGACAAGGGGAGAGCAAAGCCTCTGGTGACAAAACCCATTATCTTTAGACTTGTTAGCTTCTTGCAATTGTCTCGCAAAAGCTTATTAAGGTATACAGAGAAACTAGAACCTGGAAGGACCACTGCCTCCAATCCTTTCCATGTCCCAAAAGCCTTTATGTGTCCTTGTGGTGTAATCATTTTCCATGCCAGTTGAACGTGAAATTTCACATTCAAATACCTATAACAAAAAATGCACATTTACATAGTATGGGCCAAACATTAGAACTTGATCTTCACTCTAACGATTTTTCAAAAGATTTGAATGGAAAGGATTGATCCATCTGAAGTTGTTGACCTTAGAAAACTATTTACCCAGACCAAGACAATGCTGGCCCCTCAAACTATGATCACTCACAAGTTTCTGTAGATGGCGCATGGATATATTTTTAAGGGGTTTCATCATTAAGAGGTTTCGAAAGTCTAAAGAGATGATCATTTCTATTGAAATATGGGGCAAAAAATTTTAAATGAAAAAATATATTATTAAAATTTTAACACTGCATGCATGTGCTCGTAAATATAAATATCTATAAGCTGATTAATACTCTTGTTTGATCCCAGTTGCTACGAAAATGTTGTATAATCTTCACTGAACTTTTAATTGCTGAATTACATGCAATTTTAGTTGGGTTAACATTGATCATTGGGAAGAAATATTGACTTTATGTGATTTAACTATACCGATTGGATAACCTTTCTCATAAATGACACATATGTCTTGATTATTGCATTTGAAGTCATTTGCCCCTTATGTTTTCTTCTTTCCATCTTAGATCTCTCCCACCACATCCTATGTTGATAAACCAATCTTCATGGTCCTCGTCGTCGACCTAACATCCCAACCACATCATAGGATCTCAAAAACCTTCTTCTTGTTTGATTATTGAGTTGTACTTTGTTGAGATAGATCCAGAATTATCTCGAAACTATGACCGCATCCTTTGAATTTTATTTTCATTGGAGAGCCCACTCACTTTAGCTTTTTTCTATTAATATTACAAAATACTATTTACAAACATTGTGTAAAAATAGAGAAATTTTGCATTCTTAGGTTATTGTTTTTTCATCTCTTTGTCTATTATGTTGCATTTAGTAATAAATTTTTAAATTTATAATTTTATTATTATCCTTTGTCATTACACTTTGAAGTTCATAATGATAAACATTAGAGTAATTAGTTGGTGCAACACATGGGAAAAAATGCAAATTTCTCAAATTTGTACCAAATGCACATTGTTAGAGTTGAGTTTATACCATATTTTAGTCCTTAGCCAATTTTTTGTTAAATTATATGTGTTTAACCTTGTATTACACAAAATCTTATTTGAAATGGTTAATAGCAAGGCTATTATCTTAAAAATAAGAATAGGGTCAAAAATCACAAAAAGAAGAGCTAAAACTAGTCATATGGTGACCATAGATGATTGGGGTCAAAATGCAATTTTTAGAAGTTGAAAAACCTGGAAAATTGGCTACGTAGGGAAAAGACAAAAATGACATTGGATTTTGCATCAAATCGTCCAGTTTGGAAATGAATCGAAGGAGCTAAGAACCCAGCAGTAAACCAACAGCGATTTACTTAAAGATCAGGTGACTGTTTTACCTCAATTGCATAAAGTACAAAGTGAAAAATCGACCAGGTTTCCTCTACTTGAACAATCCAGCATCAGTTTTCTCTCGCGGCTAAATCAAACACCAATATTTTAGAGAATCAGGGCCGATTTTGTGACTTTTAAGGGATTTTCTTGTTTCACTATGAAAGATTGTATTTCAGCCATAAGACTGAGATTTGTACATATGTTTTTACATTCCTTTTACAAAGTTTCTCTGAATTTAGATTGCTTTTTAGTGTTCTTATTGTAATACATTAGGACTTTCTCCTCGGACTGTAAAGAATTGAATATACGACAAATAATTGGAAGGAATTTGTTCATCAAAAACTGATTTTCCTTTCCTATTCCTAATTGTAATCTATTTATCATTATTTCAAGGATAATGTCTATGAATTATTTAGGTTAATTTATGAATGTTGGTTAGGTTTGTGAATATTGATTCTTTATGATGAGTTGAGTTGATTATATGCTCTTTGTTACCTATTGATTCCCTACAATCGCACTTGTTGGTTGTTTTTTTGACATCCTTAATGCATTTTTAGCCTAACTATCTATAAATTGAACTTTTAATTGATTGTGAAGAATCGAAAGGTGAAATGATTGATTGGAAATTAGGAAACAACAACATGTAGTACCAAATCGACTAGAAATAGAATTGGTTTCCACTAAGAGTTTTCTAAAAGTATATAACTGCAGTTAGAGATATTAGAAAATTTCATAAAATAAATTAATGCAATCTTAGTTAAGCTAATTCATATAGAAATAAGATGTTAGTTAACCAAGGTCAGGGGGTTTACACCAAGAGATTAGGTAAAAATTATTTTAGGGAATTCTACTGTTAGGAAGGCGATAAATTCTAGGAATCATAGTAATAAAGGTAGGAACAATTTGATTAATTACTAGGATGATTGGATCAATACCTTACCCAACAAATTCTAGGAATCATAGTAATAAAGGTAGGAAACAATTTGATTAATTACTAGGATGATTGGATCAATACCTTACCCAACATCCTTTCCATCTTAATAATTTATTTGGATTAATCAATTATTAAGCTTTTAATGAAAATTCCAGCATTTTTTCTGTATCTATTAGTCTTAATAGTTACTTCTCATAATCACTAAGTTTTTAAAGTTAGTGATTTTGTGCTGGATTAAAGTCTCTGTGGGATCACTAGTTTCACTAAACTATACAACTCTGGACACTAGTACACCTCCTAGGAAATAGCACACAGTACCTGCATTGACAAAAAGAATTAGGTTTGACCTTTTTGTTTCATTGACAAAAATATTGTGACAATGATAAAGGAGTTGACAAAGTTTGATCAAATCCACAACCACGGAAAGGAAASAGTGTGGTCATTTCTTAAAGCGTCTGAAAAGTCAAGTGAATTGTTATGGGAAGGATATAGGTTCTCAAACATACAAAAGAAAGAAATAATTACATTATAAGCATGATTGTCAAGTTATCTAAAATATTGGTCTGGGATTACCTACTATGCAAGATGAGGATTTGTAACAAATTCCTTCAAGTCGAGTGGGGCGGTTGATTGGAAACCAACTCCAAAATACTTCTATTCATTGTTTTCGACCCTTGAAATTCGGATAGACCATGACTCCTTTGATTATGAGCTTTGGTCTAATGCATGCTGCAAAACATACATATATATATATATATATAAAATTCCTAGTTGCACCATTTGAAACTCATCTCTAGATAAAAATTGAATTAGATAGAAAATAATTTTGAATTTCCATGAAAAAACACATATGTGTTCTCAAAGATGTACATGACTTCTAGGCATGCGATCTGAATTTCCTCATTTTTAATGCTCCGTGTACTGCCATTCTTCATTTATTTATTGGTTTCTTATTTTAGAATTTTGATATTACAGTTTTGCAGTACTCACCTTTTCACTGATTTTGTTTCTTCTATATATATTTTTTAGTTATTTTCCCATAAGTCTATCCAATGGATTGTTCATTGATAATTGGTTTATTTCTTCTAATGGCTACTTTCTTTTTCTTTTTGTATTCAAGGTGCAACGGTAGTGAAATGTGCTCATCCTATGAAGAGATGTCTATGCATGAGGTTGATAGAAGAAAATTGTTATTTTTACACAAGCTTTGCATAAGCTGTCTCATGTTTTATTATTTTCTAATATTTAAAATTCAATATTCGCATACACCATTTCATATTCATGTTAAAATAAGTCTGTTCAAAAAACAAACAAATAATAAATTACTTAAAAAATTTATAGCACCAAATTTACTCATATTCTTGGGTAATAAACAASAATACTTTGTGTCGAATTAGAATTTCCAGTTTGAACTCCAAAGCTTCTTAATCCCTATTTTATTAGAATATTAACGTTTCACTAAATCACTCTCAAAAGATATTTGCTTATATAAATTTCCACATAAATATTAACGTTTCAGACACCTATTTTATTTGTGTACACAATGAAACAATCAAACAAACATATTATATTCATGGACTATATTTTTCTTACAACCTTTTGTCTTTTCACCGTGGACAAATCTAAACAAACACATTGTTTATAAGAAATCGTWAYGCAAAACAAGCAAGAAAATCCTAACAAAAWTTTTTATTATATAATGTCAAATGTATATAGAGCGGATCATTCGATTGGAACTCTAACATCCTTRAGAATCTAATATGCTAAGCACATTTTGCAAATTTAAAGGAAAATAGCATATGTATATTGTGAACAAAATTGGCTACGGTCGCAAGATTGTGATAATGTCCAAAAATTTGACAAAGCCAACAAGTAGTTGAAACACAATGCACAAAGTTTCAGAATATACCTTTAGAATTAAATGCAGATAAGTAGTTGCCTCTAATATTTAACATAAATAGGCAATGGATACCATATATTAAGGAAACTTAATATGGTTACTTAGATAAGGAAATAAAACATTATACCAACAAAAAAAAAATAGTACTAATTGAACTTTTCCTAAGGGAAAAAATCATGCCACTTACTTGTGTTATCAATGATGGACATGAAATCTCTGTACCTCTTGGTGTATACAAACTAACATGACCCAGAGAGAGAAGATCGATCTCTCCAAACAGTTTATCTCCTCCTATGAATCACTTGCAAAATTTGAGAGAGAGAGAAGAGAAATGATGTGTAAGAATACAGTAAGAGACAAGGGTAGGGAAGAAGAACAATGTCTAAGAATAACTTCAAACTGGTTAGGATGATGCTAACAAGGATAGCCACGTTTTGGCTTTATCCTTGTGTTGGATTCTCAAGATGCTTATGTAGATGGAAAAACATGGACAACTAATACAAAAGCGGGTTGGACAAGTTCAGTGCATACTATTCTTTTTGTTTCATTTTGTTCACAGTTCTCTAGTTTTGAGGTTGAGTATGGCATGATTATATTTAACTGATATGACTTATGACCTGAAATTTTGCTTGTGATTCTGATTCTAAAAGAAACCATTTTGGATGATGAATAGCAAAGAAAAGTTAGAAGCTTGTCAGAGAAAGAAGAATGATGTAAATACATGGTTCAAAGCAGTGAAATCTTAGCATGCCTCTCCAAGAAGTATAAGAAGTAAAAGAACTATTAAAAGTGATATTCATTATCAATTTCCATATAGACAGTTTTAACGTTTGCACGTCTACCATTTCAGAGGATAATAATTTTTTAATTAAAATATTTCGGTGGATCAAAAAAAAAAATTGACTTGGATATATCGAAATAATGATATAAGTAGCATGATGGATGAGATTTTTTGTATCATTTTATCAATTTTAAAAGTTATAGACTTGAGATCTTTATCTTTCTTTAACTGATTTTTCACTTTTGCAACCTATCAAATTTAAAAACCAGAAACTGAAAATGATGGAATAACATTCATATTGTTGTAAATATTTATATTTGCAAATGATTTTCTAACCGTTTAAGCTTTAGGTTTTAACTAATAAATATTGGGCTCTGGTTCTTATAATAATAACTAMATATTCTCKATCGTTCTCTCTCTGATTCTCTTCTTATTTTCCTTCTCTAGTTACAACACTTCTGCCCTTTTTCATCGCTAATTAAAATATGTGATTGGCACGAAACTTTGATCCTACAGAACTCTTGATTGAGCACTAGTCTTTATCCCAATAAAAAATCTGATCGAGGTAAGATCGATTTTGTTAAGAGCTTGATCAATTATGCTCAGTGCCCTTCTTTCACCGGTGCTCATTCTCTTGGATGTTGGGTCACATATGTTGAGTTTTGTTTTGTCTACTCTGCAGTAAATTATTGCTATCTAAAGATATTTAATGAGGCAGTTATTAACACTCCAATATCAAATATACTTCTCTTTCTCTTCTCGTATAGAGCACATATCAATGGTCTAATGAAGAAAAACTAGCAACAGACCGACCAGAAAATGCATATAATAAGTAACAGACTAAACTGTAACAATATCAAGAAAACACAAACTTATTTATCTTCAGCATGAGTTTTTAGGAAATTATGTGAAAGTAAGATCATACTAGATTCATTTTCAATTCTTTGATATTATATTCTACAACTCAATCTCTTAATTTTCAAATTTAAAGGAGTTGAAATATAGCTATTTCTGAAAGCTGGTAACAAAATTCTTCATAACAACTTTTTCCAGTAAATCATTTTATTTAGCATAACGAAAAGTAAATGGACACTTTTGGCACACGCATGTTTTCTATTTGAGAAGATAATATTGTTTTAACAGTAAAATTTGGTGTGCCAAAGCGTAAATTGATACATTCATATAAATAACATATATTTTACTATTTTTAATGCCACGGATTGAACAGCTATATAAATTTATCCAAATGCTTTTTCACTTTTACCAGCTATCAAAATTTAAAATGGTAAATCTAAAACTTCATGCTTCACAGGTTTATATTAACACACCTCATTTGAACACCATGGAATTTATAGTTTTCCATTAGTTTTACACAAGTGGAAGGCTCAGGCGAGACAATAATCTCACTGCATGCTTCAAAATTCTGGTCGTTAGTGCAGCTTTTATTTACACAACTCGGAAAACCTTCCCATGCATTAGAAATCTCAGCAAACAAATTATTGGAAATTTCATTTTCAATTGCTATATTAGTAACACCAACCAGCCAGAATACATGCCCTTTTTAGGTCTTTGTCGGAAATGCTTTTTCAGTTTTGCCACCGATGAAATTTTAACAATAAAGATCCAGATCCTGGTCAAAAGAGATGTTACCCTAACAAGGCTACCTATGCAGAGCGAGAGTACCTCGCACTCTATTTTTCAGCACATCTGCCACCATAATCAGCATGAAACTTGCAATTTAACACTTTTATACTCATAATGGGCTATAAAATTATTGGATTTACAACAATATTTAGGATGAAGATATATAAAATACTTGTAGCACAATTGAAATAGGGTGCAATTAATACAAATAATGGGCTATAAAATCATTGGGTTTTCACCCTTTTCATGAATCTCATGCATTCAAAGATTTAATGGATTGGTATGCTATTTTGCGCATCGACACAATGTATTTGCTGAACGTAAGAAATGAGTGGTCTTCATTTATCGCGTTCAACATGGGAACAGGCAGTAGAAGATCAGGTTATTTCTATGATGGAATTTTAACGAATTTCATATTCTCCAAGTTTGGCAATAACCAAAAAAAAAAAAAAAAAAGAACAATTGGAAGTGATATTCATTATCAATTTGGACATAGACACTTTTGATGCACGCATGTCTACCATTTTAGGGCACAATATTTGGAAACAAAAATTTATTTGGATATATCCAAATAAGGATATAAGCCACACGATGGATGAGGTTTTCTGCATCAATTTATCAATTTTAAGAGTTATAGAATGAGTACTTTTAAGAGTTATAGAATGAGTATCTTTATCTTTTTTTTTAATTGCTTTTTCACTTTGCAACCTATCAAACTTGAAAACAAGAAGCTGAAAATGATGGAATAACATTCATTTGTTGTAAATATTTATATTTGCAAATACTCTCTTACCGTTGAAGTGCTAGGTTTTAAGTAATAAATATTGTGCTCCGGTAATTATAATAATAATGACACATTCTCTATCGTTTTCTCTGTAATTATCTTCTTATTTTCCCTCTCTAGTGACAACACTTCTGCCCTTTTCTTTCTCTAATTAAAAATAAGTTAGCTGCACAATTCGTTAATCTCATAAATACTTTGATTGAATACGAGTCTTTATTCCCAATAAAACTTTTGATCGAGTTATGTTCAATTTTGGCCTACGAGTTATGTTCAATTTTGGCTTAAGAGCTTCATCCATTGCAGTTAGAGACCTCAGAATGTTGATATTTGTCTACGCTGCCATAAATTATTGTTGACTAAAGTTATTTGATGAGAAAATCGTCAATACTCCAATATCATATGCACTTTTCTTTCTCTTCTCAAATATTGGAATACACTCGGTAATAAAGCTTTTTTTATTTTTTTAATATGCATGATTCTCGTGATTTCCATGAGGATGGATCACCTCATAGACCATAGTTATTTGATGATAATAACTATCCTATGTGGAAGGGTAGGATGAGAGCATTCTTAAAAGCTCTTAATGAACGGGTTTGGGTGTCTATAATTAGTCTAATGTTGAACTAGATAAGGCCAAYTAGAATTCAAAAGCTATTCATGCCATATTCAATGTTGTTTCCTTGAAACAAATGAAGGGCATTACAAATTGTGATATAGCTATAGATGCTTGGATAAATTGGAATTAAAAAAATAAAGGAACACAATAAATAGAAAAAATGAAGACGTAGGAGGTTTACTACTGAGTTTCAAAATATGACAATGAGTGATTATAAGTATATATTTGATTTTCATGCTAAACTATGTGATCTTGCTAATGAATGCTATGCACTTGGTGAAACTTATTCTAATGCAGCTTGTTCAAAATGTACTATGTTCACTTCCAAAGAAATTCAAATCTAAAGTTACTTCTATTGAGGAATTTAGGGACATTACTGATCTGGATCTTGATGAGCTATTGCAAACTTATGAACAAAGTTTGAGAAGGTGGAACAAAGAACATAATACTAAAAATGCCAAAAGCATTTCCTTAACACGCACTCAAATTGAAAGTGTGCTTAATTCGATCAACCTGGAGAATTTAGACGAAGAAATGATGATAGTTCTTACCAAGAATTACAACAAGTTCCCGAATAAAAATATGAGAAAGAGTGGTTCTTCAAGTAAAGGTCAAAACTTCATTCCATATGTAAATGACAGCCAAGGTCCAATTCAATGTCTTCGCCCAAAACTACAAAGGGAAAGGGCATACAATGTAATGAATGTGAATGATTTGGACATATCCAAGTAGAATATGCAAATCTTTTCAAAACGGAAGCATGAGCAATGGCTGCCTCATGGAGTGACATTGAGGATGAATTTCAAGAAGAAAATGAAGGTTAGCATAACTTTCTTTTGTTGTGCAGGATTCAATTTAGGAAGAAGAGAATACGAACATTGATGATGAAGAGAGACAATCAGATGTGGATGCTGAAGATCCTCAAGCTACAAATGAAGATATGTACAACAAATAGATGATTGCAATAAAGCAAATTTGAGCTATAGAAATGACCAATCTCTAGATTATAAAGGACAATAGAGAATTAACAGAAAAATTAAAAGTCTTGATAAAGAGCTTGACAACTCTCACATGGGCATAGCTCAAACAATGTAGAAGCTTAAAAGTGCAAATTCTCTCTTAGACATGTTTCAAGTAAGTTCAAACAAACTTGAGCAAGCCCTTCGTGTTGGAAAATGAGTTGGAGAGAAGGCTGGAATGGGCTTGTAGAATACATGCAAAACGGTTTCGAATTCTTAGATCACAAGTTGGAGTACTCCAACAACTTTGAATCGAACATAAGTAATTCTATAAAAAGAAGGTACGTCAAAGGTAACAAGGTTTGTCCCTATTTGTCCTTTCGAAAGAAATATGGATGCATGAGACAAAAGTGTTTTAAACTACAATATTATGCATTCAAAATGATAATGAATGTTTGAATACTTCTTCTCAAATAAATGGAGTTATTAAAACAAAATGGGTGCCTAAAGGATCATAGTGCTATGTTGCACACTCTTTAGTATTAGCATATAATTAGGATCAATTCTATTTTGATAGTGGATGTTCGAAACATATAATTGGTAACAAAAACTTGCTTACTCATGTAAAACAACTTACTGATGATATGGTGACTTTTGGTGATGAAATAAACGTAAGGTTCTTGGAAACGGTGTCCTAACCATGTAAGGTTTGATAACCTTAAAGATGTGCTATATGTGAAAGGTTTGAAGCCAAACTATGTTACTATCATTCAAATTTGTGACGCTAATCATACAACCCAGTTTTTCAAAGAACAATGTAAAGTTTTTGACAAGCAAGAGAAGAATATCTTGACTGGATGTCAATCAAGTGATAACTGTTACCTTCTAAAAGGTTAGATGAAGTATTATAAATTGTCTTTTGAGATGGCTGAGATTTTGCATCATAAAATGGGACATTTAAACTATCGAGATATGTCTAAACTCATTAAAGTTGGACCTGTATGAGGAGTACCTAAGGTCTTTATGGATACCTAGATAATTTTTTGTCCTTATTAACTAGGAAAACATACTAAGAGTCATCATCATCCTATAAATGACTTGGCTACTTCACACACATTGGAACTACTTAATATGGATCTAATAGGGTCAATGCAAAGAGAAAGCATTGGAGGAAAAAAGATATGTATTTGTGTGTTAATGATTTTTCAAGGTACACTTGGGTGGACTTCATTAGTGAAAAATGAGATACCTTTGAAGTATTCAAGTCCCTTTGTCTCAAACTCCAAGATGAGAAAGGACAAAACATTGTATTCACATAAGGAGTGATCATGACAAGGAATTTAAAAACTCATCTTATGCTTCTTTTTGCAGTGTGCAAAGAATTAGTCACGAATTTTCTTACCAAAGACTCCACAGCAAAATGGAATAGTGAAAAGGGAAAACMAAACTCTTCAAGAGATGACCAGAGTCATGACAAAGCCAAGGGGTTGTCAAAGCGACATTGGGCAGAGGCTGCAAACGCTGTCTGCTACATTACAAATTGACAATTTCATAGTGGAACCAAGCTAACTTGCTACTATAGAAGGAAATATGTCATAACATCTATTATTTTAATGTTGTTGGATGTAGGTGCTATGTTCTAAAAGATCATGAGTAGCTCGGAATGGTCGATGCTAAGAGTGATGAAGTTATTTTTGTAGGATACTCTATGAATAGTAAAGCATTCATGATATATTTACCTTGAAATGGACAGATTATTGAATCTACTAATGTCTTTTTTTTTTTTTTTTTTTTGAAGTTGATGGCTTTATAGGTGCTAGGTGATATGAGGAAGAAGCTGTGCCTAGTGTTGCAAAAACTAGTACGGATGTTGCCACAGCCACCACCAAATTAGAAGAAGCATGTGAAATTACCTTAGAAAATGCTAYAGATGATGAGACACCGAATGATTGTGAATCTGAAAGTTCTAAAACATTTTCTACAAATACAAGAAAAGGTCTTCCATCATGGATTCRAAAAGCTCATCATCTCTCGAAGGTAATTGGCGATCCACAAGAAATAATGGTAATAAAAAGAAAAGCTAATCTAAATGAAATTGCGCATACTTGTTAAATTTCTTCTATTCAGCCAAAAATAACAAAAGAAGCTCTTCCCGATGAGTTCTGGATTGTAGCTATGCAAGAGGAGTTAGGGCAGTTTACACATCACAAAGTATGGAGTCTTGTTACAAGACTATGACATGCAAATATGATAGTTAGCAAGTGGATTTGGAGAAATAAAACTGATGAGAAAGGTTAAATTATAAGGAACAAAGCACGCCTTGTTGCACAAGGCTATACACAAATTGAAGGAGTCGATTTTGAAGAGACATTTGCAGCAGTTGCCATTTACRATCCATTCATTTTCWTATTGCAATGGCATGTGATTTGAAATTCAAGCTTTATCAAATGGAYATWAAGAGTGCRACTATGGCATGTCATTTCTTAATTTCCAATCAGTCATTTCACCTCTGGGCTCTTTACAATCAATTAAAGATCAACTTATAGATAGCTAGGCTAAAAGCACACTAAGGATGTCAAAACAACAATCAACAAGTGCGATTGTAGGGAATCATAGGTAATAAATGGGAAATAACCAATTCAATTCAGCATGAAGAATCAATCTTCACAAACCCTAACCAACATTAATAAATTAGCCTAAAAAATGCATAGACATTATCCTTGAAATAATAATAAATCGAATACAATTAGGAATAGGCAAGAGAAACTTGTTTTGATAGTTCTAACATAACGGGTGTTTGCTTTTTGTCACGAGAGAAAACCAATGTCGGATTATTCAATTAGAGGAAACCCCACCCATTTTTTGCCCTGTTTATGTTATGAGATTGACATCAACTATCACTCGATTTTTAGGTCTCGTTCGATTCATCTACAAATAGGTCCCAGTTTGATGTAAAATTCAATGCCATTTTGGTATTTTCCATACTTAGCCAATTTTTCAACTTTTTCAATTTCTGGAAAATATGTTTTGAGAAATAAAATTCGGTGCCATTTTGATGTAAAATGCAGTGCACATGTTAAAATTTGAATAAAATATATTTTTTCATTTAAAATTTTTTGCCCCTTATTTCGATAGAAATGATAAGCTCATTACTTTTGAAGCCTCATAATGATGAAACCCTTTAAGAATAGATGTGCCATCTCCAGAAACTTGCGAGTGATCACGGTTTGAGGGGCCAAGATTTTCTTGGTCTGGGTAAATAGTTTTCTAAGATCAACAGCTTTAGTTGGCTCGATCCTTTTCGTCCAATCTTTTGAAAAATCATTAGAGTGAGATCAAGTTATAATGTATCCTTTCAACTCTAAACATACTATATAAATACGCATTTTCTATTATAGATGTTTGCATGTGAAACTTCTCATTCTACTGGTACAAAAAAGGATTACACTATAAGGATACATAGGGCCTTCGAAACATGGAAAGTGTTGGAGGCAGTGGTCCTTCCAGGTTCCAGTTTCTCCATATACCTTATTAAGCTTTTGGGCAACAATTGCAAGAAGCTGACCAGTCTAAAGACAATAGGTTTTGTCACCAAAGACCTTGCTCTTCCCGTTTCTTGAGCATCTTCCGTGGTTGAAAGATCTGAGCATCATGTCATTAATCATTAGAAGGAAGACATGTGTGTTGACATTAGATGGTTTGAAAGAACTTCAAAATCTCAGCATAAGCTATTGCGTTTTAATTCACAAATTAATTTCTCAACTTAAAAATATCATTTGTGATTAGTCAAATCTTGCGACGGCCATTTATCTTCAAATATTTCATTATTGCAAAACCAATAAGGACTGCACGACATGACTTGTGGTGAAACAGGTATGTGTTTGTATTGTTTCTTTGAGTAGTTGAGAGTTACTAATATGCCTTGACGTCTTGGAGGATATTATTGACTAGATTGATTGTATATTGATTTGATTCATTTCTTTGTGCCAAAGATTTTTCCTTTTGTAATCAATTAGTTTAGGAACATTAATGGCTTTCCTTTACAGAACTTAGTCACTGGTGTATTTAGGCACAGCACCTTGCTCATTGTAAGGATACGAAACAGATTGTCAATACAAGAAACCATGTGAGTCATCTCTATTTCAACATGGTATGAGAGCAAGGTTCTTTGATCCAAACAAAACATCTTTTTAAGACTCAAGCAACACATGTTTGATATTTTTTTTCCCTAGTAGATTAATATTTTTCTAATTATCTTCTCCTGTTAAGAATCATGTCTCACGACAAAACCCCAACTTCTCCTAATCCAAACCAAAACAACCCCCCAATCAAAATAACCCCCCAATTAATTCATGATCCAGCCTCCATATATTACCTTCATCCCTCTGAAGGTACAGGGATGTCTCTCACAAAATACACTCTTACTAGAGAAAATTATGATGTTTGGGCAAAAGCCATACTTAATGGTTTGGAAGGGAAAAACAAATTGGGTTTTATTAATAGAGAGTTTCCTCCACCAATTGGCGACAACTTGTTTGAATCTACTGCTTGGAAGGCTAACAACTCTATTGGTTGTTCAATTCAGTCGATGCTACCATTCAACCGAGCATCGCAGGTCACAAAATTGTGTTTGATTTATGGATTGACTTAAAAGTGATCATACATATGCATCAACTCCATTTATGTATGACTTAAAAGTGGTCATACACAAAATTATGCATAAACTCCATCCTCTCCATTACAGTGCACCTTTTGTGGCAAAAGTGGTTATACATATGAGCATTGTTATCAACGCATTGGCTATCCAATGGGGTTAAATAGAGGCAAAGGACATCAAGGCCGTGGCCGAGGCAAAAGTGTGGCAGGTCGGGGCCTCTCTTCCATATCTTCCAATGGTGTTTCTGCTAATGCAGCCACCACATATCTCCCTCCCGCACAAGCACATAGCATATCTAATACATTGTCGATTCCTAGTTTCATTGCTGATCAGATTCAGCGACTTCTTGGCCTCATAGAATCGCCTGCTCCTGAAGAGAAGTTATTTGGTAAGGCTGAATATTTTCCTAATATTTGGCTTATTGATAGCGGGGCATCTCATCATATGACCGGTACTTTGGATTGTTTGATTAATTTCTCTAATATGTCTCCTCAACAAGTGAGTCTCCCTGATGGTGTTCAAACAGCAGCGATTAAATATGGAAGTGTTCGATTATCTCCTAGGTTAATCATTAATAATGTGCTTTATGTCCCTAATCTTAAATGCAATTTGATCTTTGTTGGATAACTAATCTTACAGTTCTCTTGTATTGTGACCTTCACTAATCAATTGAGTATTTTACAGGACTGCAATACGAAGATGGTGATTGGATTGGGTGAGTTCAGAAGCGAGGTGTACATGTTCCGGTCAGTTCCTGTGGTACAGTCAATGGCAGCTTCTGTGACTTTGGCAGACACCGCAAGAGTGTTGCATAAACGTCTCTGTCACCTCTCTAGTACCAATATGTCTAGAATGAGTTCAAATGTTTAAAAGTTATTTGCTGATTTTGACATTTGTTTAAGAGCAAAACAAACTCGTGCTACTTTTCACTTGAGTGATAATAAGGCGGATAATTTATTTGATTTGATTCATTGTGACATTTGGGGTCCATATCATATTGTTTCTTTTACTGTTGCACATTATTTTTTGACTATTGTTGATGACTGTTCTCGGGCTGCGTGGGCATATTTGATAAAAGAAAAGAGTGAAGTCTATGACTGTTTGTCTAACTTTATAACCATGGTTCATACACAATTTCACAAAATAGTTAAAGTTGTGCGCTCTGATAATGGCTCTAAGTTCACAAATAAACGCCTTCAACATTTTTTCAGCACTCGTGGTATTTTATTTCCCAGCTCTTGTGTTGGTACTCCACAACAGAATGGTCAGGTCGAACAAAAACACTGACATATTCTAGAAGTTGCGAGGGCCCTTATGTTTCAGGCATCACTTCCAATTGAGTTTTGGGGGGAATGAGTTAAAACTGCTATCTGTTTGATCAATCGAACACCATCCACGGTGTTGTCTGGCAAAACTCCATACGAGGTACTTTTTAATCATACTCCTTCCTTGTCATTACTACAGGTTTTTGGTTGTTTATGCTATGCTCATTCTAAGTCCCGAAACAAAGATAAATTTGCTCYAAGGAGTCAGAAGTGTGTATTTATGGGTTATTCATTTGGTAAAAAAGGATGGAAGGTACTAGATTTAGAGACATTTGATATGTTTATTTCACGTGATGTTAAATTTTTAGAGGATACATTTTCATTTGCAAGTAATGAAGATGCCACACTACCTACTATTTCCTCTAGTGACTCACCTTGTACATGGGATGATGAGTTGTTGGAAGTTTTTAATCATACTTTAGCAAGGGGGAGTTCATCTGCTAGTTCTGTTCCTTTGAGTTCATCTTTATCTCCGGTCACCTCACCCTCCAACTTTACAACATCAGCTCAAACTGTTCCTACTCCTAAACTACATCAGTTGGACACAATAACTCCAACCAGTGCAGCCCCTGGTTCACCATCCACAGGAGATGAACCCACATTACAAGACAATCAGATGGGGTGTGACCTTTCTCAAGAGCCTTCCTCCTCCAGTTTGGTTCGACGTCCACGCAGAACTCCTAGTTACCTTTCAGATTATATTTGCCACTCAGCTCGTACTGTACACCCCACTTCTACATCACCTACTCAATTGCCTTCTTCAGGTATTCRGTATCCTATTGCACATTATGTTTCTTATGATAATTTTTCTGCAAATTATTGTCATTTTCTTGCCAATGTCACTTCACAACTTGAGCTAAGGAATTATAAGGAGGCTGTTAAGGAGCATTGTTGGCGTGTGGCTATGAGATCAGAAATTGAAGCACTTGAGAAAAATAAAACATGGGATGTGGTTCAACTACCTATTGGTAAGCATGCCATTGGATGTCAGTAGGTGTATAAGATGAAATATAAATCTGATGGAACAGTCAAACATTATAAAGCTCGGCATGTTGTTTTTAGTAATCATCAGATGGAGRGTGAAGATTTTAATTAGACTTTTGCTCCAGTTGCTAAAATGGTCAGTGTTCGGACTTTTCTTGCTGTTGCAATTGCGAAGAATTGGCAGATTCACCAACTTGACRTTAATAACGCATTTTTGCATGGAGATCTTCATGAGAAAGTATATATGACACTACCTTCGGGGTGGTTCACTTCATCTTCCTCGTCTCAGGTGTGCCGGCTTCATAAGTCACTTTATGGCTTGCGTCAATCTCCTCGGAACTGGTTTGCTAAGCTCACTTCAGCCCTCAAACGTTATGGTTTTACTCAAAGTCATGTCGATCCCACATTATTCACCTTTCGACAGGGGGAGAATTTCATATCTGTGTTAGTTTATGTGGATGATATTCTTGTTGCAGCTAATAACTCTGCACTATGCACCACCTTCAAAAGATATCTGGATCAATGTTTCAAACTCAAAGATTTGGGGCTTTGAAGTATTTTTTTGGGTATCGAATGTGTTAGGTCATCCATAGGTTTATTTCTTTGCCAAAGAAAGTATACACTTGATTTGTTGAATAAAACGGGACTACTCRTAGCTAAGCCAGTTGCCACTCCACTTCCTCAAAATCATCATCTTGCTGCTGACATGGATACACCCTATTCTGATTCGGCCAGATACAGACGTATCATTGTTCGTCTACTTTATTTGATTATTACACGGCCTGATATTGTGTATCCTGTTCATATATTGTCCCAATTTATGGAAGCTCCTTGTCAATCCCATTATGATGCTGTAGTTCCAGTTCTTYGTTATCTTAAGGGTCATCCAAGTCAGGGCATAGTACTCCGAGCAGATAGTGATTTATAGTTATATGCTTATTATGATTCTGATTGGGCAAGTTGTTCTACAACACGTCACTCAATCTCAGGTTACCTTATTCTTCTTGGTACATCCCTTGTGTTATGGAAATCTAAAAAACAAACTACTATTTCTCGCTTTTCCACTGAAGCAAAATATTGAGCTATGGCATTTTGTTGTGCTGAGGTTAAGCAGCTCAAATATTTTTTGGCATCACTTGGAGTTTCTCATCACCAATCTATTCGTTTATTTTGTGATAATCAGGCAGCACTTCATATTGCCTCCAATCTAGTGTTTTATGAATGTACTAAACATATTGACATAGATTGTCATTTTGTTCGAGAGCTTCTTATCTCTGGTGTAATCACCACATCCTATATTTCTTCCAACCTCCAATTGGCAGATGCTTTTACAAAGGCATTGGGGGCAGTTCAGTTTTCTTTTTTGATGAGCAAGTTGGGCATTCGAGATCCTCACGCACCTCCTTGAGGGGGAGTCTTGGAGGATATTATTGACTAGATTGATTGTATATTTATTTGACTCATTTCTTTGTGCCAAAGATTTTTCCTTTTGTAATCAATTAGTTTAGGAACATTAATGGCTTTCTTTTATGGAATTTAGTCACTGGTGTATTTAGGCACAACACCTTGCTCATTRTAAGGATAYGAAACAGATTGTCAATACAAGAAACCATATGAGTCATCTCTGTTTCAACATGATGAGATAAAATATCTCTCATACTAGGGCTTTTTGAGCACTAGATGTATGAAATTCAAAACTATTTATGTTAAGAGCATGTATGGATGCACTTTTGGACTTTTTGACATGACATTTAAAAATATATGGATACTATTTTTAATCTTATATATGGAATATTATATATCCTTCCTAGTGAACCATTTGAATCCCAATAATCACACAATCAACCACATCTACTTAATTTCTTACACAATGTTTTAAATCTTAYTTATTTATTTATTGCAGCTTGCATTTGACCATACTTCAACATCAAAGGAGCAATGGTCTGTCCGAATTGCAAGTCGAAAGCCACGAACGGAAGTATTCAGGGTTGGTTTTCAGGCAACCTGCCACCACTTGGCAAGAAAGAATTTGTTATTAGTCATGCCAAACAAATAGTTTAGATAATTTAATAATTATGCTAATGATGTAATTATTTTTTTTATTTTATATGTTTCTAAACCTATATCCTTTCCATGGAAATTCACTCAACATTTTAGATGTTGTATGGAAAGACTACACTATTTCCATACCACAGATGAGGAYTTGATCAAACCTTTTTGACTATTTTATCATTTTTGCTTTATTTTTGTCAATTAAAGAAAAGGTCAAACCTAATTCATTTGGTCAATGCAGGTGCATTTGGGGTGAAATTTTGACAAACAAGCATTTTTTTCCCATGAGTGCACCAACTAATCATTTTAAAATAGTCATTGCCTACAACATCTGAAATGTCAACTGAGTTGCCATGGGAAGGATATAGGTTCCGAAACATACAAAAGAAACCAATAATTACATAGTTGGCATAATTATTAAGTTATAAAARATGTTAGTTTAGGATCACTGGTATGCAAGATGCGGACTAACAACAAATTCCTTCTAATCGAGTGGTGGTAGTTTGCTTGGAAACCAACCCCTACATACTCAAATTCACTATTTTTGACCCCCTGCAATTTGGACAGACCATGGCTCCTTCGATGTCAAACTCTGCTCTAATGCAAGCTGCAATAAATAAATAAATGAATAAATATGATTTGAATAATTGTATGAGAAATTAAGTAGAAGTGTTTGATTGTATGTGACTATTAGGTTTCAATTGGTGGTATATTGAAGCATATATATATATAATTCTTTGAAATTCAGAAGGGGCATTTTTAAGATCGAAAGGCATTACATTCCATTCATACTGACCAAATGGAACTGCAAAAGCCGTTTTGTAACGATCCAGGAGCTAAATCCCCGTGAGAGATGCAGCAGCTCTGTTGCAGTAATATATGTACGTGTATGG